>QAXH01004600.1:36984-119114 GCA_004335635.1 Chloromonas sp. AAM2 | reverse complement strand
ATCCCGTTCCGTGTCCTCTGACGGCTTCCCTGGTGTAAATACATATATATATATATATATATTGTAACACACATACACATGTTGACTGACACACAATGGTTCCTGGCGGTAATACAGACCTATTCACACAAGAACTGTCCCAGAACTGGCAAACTTCTTTTTTTTTTATGGTTTCGTCACCAACGACTTGAGAATTGTTAGTTCATGAATGACGACTTACGTTATTTCATCGTCAGAGAATTGTTAAAGAAGCTGTTGGTATCCTGAGTGTGGCCATGTTGTATGTTGAATTCACCACTGTATGTTCAATTCACGACCTTGTGCATGTCAGGTGGAGTACAGAGTGATGACAATGGTGGGCATCATTGAGTATCAAATGCAGCCTGCCCTTTGCAGGTACCTGCACTTGATCATCTCTTGCAACTGGGCCACAGACGACAACTGGTGTGGGAAATGCGAGAAGTGTGCTTTTCTGTACTGCATGTTTGCGGCATTCCTGGAGCCGCAAGTCCTACTGCCCTCCGTCTGGCACAAGAGCATTGGCAACAGTAGAGGCACAGCGGCTGACTCGCTTCCTGACAACGCTGTGCAGCTAGTTGAGCCACTGGATGGCTGTGCCGACGTGTATGATCTGCCATCGCATGTGCACATCTTTGAGCAGCTGATGGGACTGTCAGGCCACAAGCCTTTGGAGTGTGTGGGCACACCTGGGGAGGTGCTTGCAGCCATGTACCTGGCCAGCCAACGCCACCAGAAGGCTGGCACAGCCCTGCCAATGATGCTTGCAAAGCAAGCAGAACTGATCAGGGAGCAAGGGTATGCGGAGTGGGAGAAGATTCAGCATGACACTGAGCTGGCGGACGCTGGACAGTTTGTCGTTCCCACACTGTACCCCAGCTGGTACAAGCTTACGGGTGCCTAGTTGCTTAGTTGTAATTCTGAGGCCAGTGACTCTAGGTTCATAGAAACCAACTGACGGGTGTCATGTGGTTGTGACTATCAGGCCAGTGATGCCTGAACCCATAGAAACCAATTCATGACCTGACAAAGAGGGTTGTTTTTCAAAAGGTTGTTGTCCACATCTGAGGATTCTGCATCGCGGTTACATGACATTCAAACACCCATAATCAGGTAGCACAATGCAAGTGCACCTGTACTGGCCGAGGAGATACGCACCAAGAGTTCAAAATCTCGGCAACACTTCATAGCATTCTCAAACATTGCCTTACTGTCAAGCTAAAAACGCATGTGCGTCCACACACCAGGCTGCAGGCGACCCGTACAATAGACTCAATTGCCACCGTGGCACTACACTGAGTCTTGAGGCACAAGACTTGCTAGAAATGACCGTTAGTAGGATTTAGCAAAGATTGCCACCTCAGTAGCGGGCTGCCCAGTCATGAGACACGTGTGTGGCCCCGCCGGCTGGTCGAAGGGGAAGCAGCGCACGGTGGCCTGCGTCTCCTCCTTGACTCGCTTCTCGTCCTCATCACTTGCAGACCAGCCACCACGGGCCCAGTACCCTGCAGCAGAGTGGGGTCACTTGTTGGTTTGGGTCGAAAAGGATGCGATTGCTGCTTGATTTACCATCAGCAGGCAGGGCAGCGGCTGATGTGTCACTTATCATCGCAGGAGCACATGCTGCTCGACATGGAGCCACATCCGTTGACAGAACACATATGCGGCATACGCCTTGCAGGTCATAGCGTGTTCAGTGGTTTAGTGAACATCACGTACACGTACTTGAATCCAGGTAGACTGCTGCAGACTGCTACTTCATGCCAGCTGCGGCATGGGTTTCAGCGGGTACTAGGTGTGCGCCTGAGTATGGTGGATTGGCCTGCATTCCCTGTGAGTCGGCAACCTGTGTTCAAGCCAGTCCTTACCTGCTGCGATGGCCTCCTTAAGCTCATCATAGGTCTTGACATCCTTGATGTTGGCGTCACGGAAAGACGTTGCCTCGCTAAGAAGGGACGCCTGAGGGTTTGAACACAGGCAAGCTAGCATGAGACCAGGCTCCCTGTGTTTATACGCACCCATATCAACGTATTTTTCCTTCCCCCCTCGCCCCTGCTGAGCAGTCCTCCTCGGACTGAAGGCCATGTAAACAACAACAACATCAACGTGGGCAAACCACACATCATTACAAATTTGATGCAGCCGTTATACCCCAACAGGAACCAAGGTCATGCATGTCAAGCCCCCATACGTAACGGCCAGCAAGCCCTCGTCTGACCACCTGTTTTGATACACTCACTAGGTGGCTCTCACCTGCACATCTTCCAGTAGTGCGGTGAGGTGCGGCACGAAAGCGTCCATGGGAATGCCCATCTGCTTGCCCTCCTTGCCTGCATCAGCCGCAGGGAATTGTCATCGTCGCGACTTTGCTCATAGCAAGGCCTTTTCAAGCCGTGGCGGTAACACACCAGTTGAGCATAGAATCAAAACCAGCAATTCATAAGGTTGTAGGCGTAATACTTCAATCGCAAAATGAAAGCCATGGCATCAACACACCAGCTGAGGATGCGCCCAGCACAGCACGCCGGTGCCCTATTAAGCCTGCTCATCTCCTTGTTGAGCCTGCTCGCCAGCTAACCCCTCACTGCTACTGATACAATCATTGTATACCATTTTTATGGCAAAATGAAAGCTAGGCAAAAATCAGAATACTACGGTACGTCAGTGCCCAGCCTTCTCCTCTTACCGCACAGCATCCCCACAAACCTCTTCCCCGGCCCCTTGCTCACCGGGTTTGTCTCTCCTCGCCATGACGCAGGCGCCCGACTCCACGTCCTTGGGGCCCACCTCCACCCGCACGGGCACGCCCTTCATCTCCCAGTGGTTGTACTTCCAACCGGGCGTCTGGCGCTGGTCGGCATCCACCTGAAGGGGCGTGCATGGCAGTTTCATCATGGTCGTGTTTCAAACCATACTCTAGGCAAGCTACCAAATGTCATGCAATGATATTGATGACGCTTGGCAAGGCAGCCTCTTTGGCTGTTCGAATTCATGACGTGCACAGTCAGAGACTCATGCTGACAAACAAGGAGTATGCCTGCGACTGGATACCCCGGAAGCTGCTGGTAACCACACCGCCGAGCAACCAGGACCAGAAGCTAACATTGGCCATACCTTGACTTTGATGCCTGCTGCCTTGGCTGTCGCTTCCAAACGTGCCACCGCCTCCATCACTGGGCCCTTGTCAGCCTCCTTCTTGATGATGGGGATGATCACAGCCTGGGCAACAGTCACAGCAACGCAGGTGAGGAAAGCCGTGGCACAATCACGAAACCGATGCACGAAATCAAGCACAAAATCAACGCACAGGAACATATGGCAGGCACGGCCACGGTTCTTAAACGTAAGGTCTCAATGTCAGTCAGCTGAGCTGGATTTGATTCATATTTGCCAGCCTACTGATCACACCACCATGCATGTGCCAAAGCACAAAGGCGTTCAACGCCCTGGATCAGACCTGCTATGGGTGTCTGGACTAGTGGGTGCGATACTGCTGTTTGCTTGGGGTATCCAAAATTTTGATGAACTGTTGTAGTGTGTGTTGACGTCATAGAAATGAAGCGTTCTGCTTCATAATGAGTTGCCGTACTGTTCCATGCCCTCACCTGCACGGGTGCAATTCTGGGCGGCAGCCTGAGTCCCTTGTCATCCCCATGCGTCATGATGATGCCGCCGATCATGCGTGTGCTCACGCCCCAGCTCGACTGGTGCACGAACTGCTGGCTGCCTGTCTCGTCCAGGTACTGGGTGCCAAACGCCTGAAATGCACAGTAGTGCGCTAACACAGCAACTCCATATGGTTACAGTTACAGTTCGTGCCTAGTTCGACACGAAACAAGGTCCTTTTGCACGCACAATGTGCATGGATATCAAACAATCACCTCAACATTGTACAACTGTCCCTGAGTTGCGGGGCACATCCACATCCCTTATGCGCCTTGGGCGCACCAACACTGTAGCCCTCACCAATTGGAGGGATTGTGCATGAGGTTATGATGAGCTGATAGGTCTCCCAGACGTGAACGCTTCCGACCACCACCTGACTCACCTTTGCAAAGTTAGATCCGAGGTTGTGTGAAGTGCCTGCCTGCAGGGCGCGCCTGTCACCCATCATGGCCTCAATGGTGTACGTGCGGTTTGCGCCTGGACACACAAGCGCATGGAAGGGGCATGTGACACACTGACTTGCATAACAGTTTGCTACTGGGGCAACAGAGCATGCAAGGCATGTGGCACACTGACATGCAGACTAGAGACAAATCGTACCCACAGTCACTTTGCTGGACAAAAGACCCAGTAACCCAAGTCAGCGTGCCTGAAGTCAACCTCACTCGCACTGTTCAGCTCACAAGTCGCACTTATAGCCAAAGGACCAGGCCCAGGCCCGACTGTGCACCTGACTGACTGTACTACCATCATCACCACCAGCTCAACCATGATGTGCCTGCAAACGACTCTGTTTGTCCCATTGCATTGAAGTATTGTGTACCTGAGTCGTTGATACAAAGCCATCACATACCTGCAAATGACTCTATCCGTGACTTCCTGCCCGCCACCACGGGCATGCCGGCTATATGTGTGGCAAACTGCTCGTAGATACGCACAAACCGCATGGCCTCCGCTTCCGCCTCCTCCGCTGTTGCATGCGCTGTGTGGCCCTCCTGCAGGGCGAGCGGTGCAGGGCTACTTGGCCAGGCGCAGTGTAGTGACGCCGTGCAGGGACAGCCTGGAGTCTTGTGGCTGTTTGAGTCTGTGAAAAGAGTGCATATCCCTCAATGGTCGTGACTCAGCCCTTGCTGCCAACCAAGCATGCAGACATGGCGGTACCACGCCACCCGAGTGTATGACCACTGTACAGTCAGTCAACAAGGCGATACTTGCGCCATGTCTCTCGGCCTTTGCCTTAGACTTCATCACCTTCACACTCTTGAGCGATACGGCATTGTACACAGCCACGCAGCCCTCAACCTTAAGCTGTGCAAAGCCTTCAAGACTCACATCTGGTCAAGTGCTCATTCGCGCTCGCAGACCTTTCCGCTCAGAACCCATCCTCCTAATTTCAACCATCCTGATCCACGTTCAGCCATGCTCATGTAACTACCAATTGCCCTCGGTCTATGTAGCCTTCAACCTTTAGCCCGTGCAAAGCCCTTGAATTCAAAAGCTGGCTTGATGGCCATGCATGCCTCAGTGCATGCTCTCCCAGACCTTCCCTAACAGATCACATCTTTTCAAGCTGAACAGCGGTCTCAGCATGTGGCGCCCACCTGCCACAGGAACTCCAGTGTCCTCACAAAGGGCCTCGTCCTCATCTCCCATCGGTGCACGTTACACCACTGGTTGAGCCGCATGGGCAGTTCCCTGTAGCTCTGAATCCACTGGCTGAACATGTGGTTGATGATGGTCTCGCTGGTGGGGCGCACCACCAGGGGCTCTTCGAGGTCCTTGCCGCCACCTGAAGGGAAACAGTTGCACGCTCTGAAGTGTGACAGGTGTGATGGTGTAACGGTACGTTGGATGGGCATACGTTTGTCATCAGTTGCGAGATAGTTGCTGCTGCGAGGCAGTTGCTGCTGCTTCAAAACCACCCGGCAATGCATCAGCCCTGGTGCTGTGGGACCGGTGCCCATCCAGCTCGACTGCACGTGACAGACATACCTTGTCGTGCTGGAACACTTGCACTGCTGTCTGAGATTGGTCAATCCTTACCCGACTACAAGTTGTCACTCAACAAGAGCGGAGCCGTGAGGGCCCAAAATAAATGAAGAAGAATATGTTTTAGAACATAGGGGGTACAAAGATAGCCAAATGAAGAAGAATATGTTTTAAAACATAGGGGAACAAAGATAGCCGAAGGACCCGACCGTCCTGTCGGAGTATAGGCAGTGCTGGCAAACCCCATGGCTAACCCTTAGTGACCAGTGCCAGTTCTGGTGCAAAGCCTTCCACGTGATCCGCCTCCTTGGCTATGAAGGAGTAGGGGATGAGCTGGGGGAAGTAGGCGTTCTCAACGCCCACCTGGGCCACACGGCACACAGCAACGGTCAGAACAGCGTTAACAGTGTACTAGTTCTACGTCACCTTCTTTACAGGCCCCTTTGCGCGTGATTACATGTCACTTCCAGGCGGGCAGCACAGCAGCACCCCGGGCCACACGACACGCGTCAGCGCATGTTAGGACATCATGCTGACAGTACAGTGTTCGGGATGCACCACAGCACGAGAGGAGTGAACGCACTGCGGGTGACTGCGGAATTGCACATTTTGCGTGCACATGTCCCCCGCACCTCCTTGCATGCCTTTCTTCCTCACCTCTTTGAATCGTGCGTCCAGGTTTGCCTGAATAGCCTCCCACAAGGCGTATCCATACGGCCGGATCACCATGGTGCCTGCAGGACACGTGATGGCATCAACATTATTGGTACCAGTGGTACAAAACCGCTGGGGCAAAAGTGCAAATGCCATGTGGTGATCATGTCGAAAGGTGGTGCATGGGAGCCTAGAGAAATGCACAGACGGAGCCTGCAGAAGTGTGTTCAGATTGGAAGAGGCACGCACTCGGCCAGGCACAACGGACGTGCAATGGCAGCCAGTTATGGCGTGATGGCAGCAGGTGCTGCAGCAGCTGCCTGTTCCCGATGCCGACCCCTGTTCATCCTTACAAACACATGCATCCATCCTGCCACATCCTCTTGCATGCACGGGTTCGTTGCAAGAAGCCTTCAGCTATGCCTTGGCCCCAGCTGCATGATTCAAGAGGAGCTGCATACGTATCCCAGTCGTACCTCTTACAGGCCCATAGTCCGCCAGCTGTGCCTTTGCCACCAGCTCCAGATACCACTTGCTGAAGTCCTCACTCTTGGGAGTGATGGCATCCTCACTCACTTTACCACCACCACCACCACCCTGCACATGCGGGCACTAGGGCATTGTGTCTTACTAGAACTATGCACGGTGCTGCTGATGATGAGTGATCAGGGCACCGTGAGGCGTGCTACAGCATGCATGTGCGTCCATGCATCACAACTGGTGATCGGTTTGGTAGGTTGAGCCGTTACCGTACTTGTTCGGGCTGCGTCTGAGATGTTGTTTGTTCCTTTCACAGCATCGTGCGACCACAGCCTTGTTTGTTCAGAAGTGGCTCGCTAGCACAGTTGAGCAAGATTGTACAGCTTGTGCATGCGTGCACTGGCGGGACACGGTCATGAGTCACTCGTGCGTGGAGTTGGATGCGTGCAGGACCAGTTGCAATGTTGTGGCACACCTAGTACATGTTGACAGCTGCAAGGTGTCACATTGGTGGCACATTGGCGCAGGAGCCAAGGCCATTGCTTGCAAGCCTGCCACTCAATTCCTTGGGCTGCTGCGATCAGTGCTCAGGCTGCTGCTGGGTGGTTGCTCACCTGCTTTTGCTTGCCCTGTTGCTTGCCTTGCTGCTTGCCTTGCTTAACTTGCTTCTCTGCTGGAGCATCAGAACTCTCTGCTGCTGTCTCTGTCTGTGAGGCAAAAGGCACCAGACGTGATGGCTGTGCTGGCCGGAAGGCAGGTGCGGCCCGCATGCACCTGATTGAGCGTGCGGTCAGGCTGGAGCTAGTGCTGGCAGGCATCTGTGGGCTTGCAAGGCTCTGCATTGCGCCTGCGCCAAGCTGGTGACACTGGCGCGAAAAAAAAATCCGGGTGCTAATGTGAGGACGGGACGATGGCCGTGCAAAACGTGGATTTAAAAGTTAAATTGGGAGGCCGATGCCGCCCAGCAAAGCAGGCCCGTCTCGCTGGCCTCGCGTCTGATGTAAATCGTGTAACTTGGCCGCCAGGAAACGGCACAAAAAGCGACGACCCTGATGTGCCTGAATAGGCTCACGTCATATTGAAAGCTGTCGCATCCAGCCAACCTGTCAAACTACAGCTGCCAACATGTCACAATGATTTACACACATGATTTACACACATGTACACACATTATCTCAAGCCAGTTGTTTTTGAACATGTCATTGCCCAATAGTAAATGGGGCCATTCATAGTCCATATGCTTCAAGTCAATTATCAATTCCGCCTGCAAGTCAATCAAAAGTTACACCATGCTGCACCCCACTGTTGGATGGGAGATTGGCGTGGCTGTCTCCATGCCTTTGCTGGTAAGGGCAACTCTCTAGCATCAGGCTTACATCAAATAGTTGAGCTCTGTGATGACGCACTAGAGCACATGGTACTACTACCGTCATGTCTGTTGAGTCCATGCAAACGCAACCACACCAGCAACAGAGGGCATGAAAGCTGCACGACAATTTCAGGCAATGCAGGCCTTAGTCTACCATGTGCTTGCCCATTCTGCTGGGCTACCCAGTCGGTGAGCATGCCGTTCAACCACACCAAGAGCTGAACAGGAAGTTCCATTTGCATTGCACCTTTCCGTCACTATCTTGCAGGCCAGCTACTTCATGAATGCTGCTATTCTTACAGGTGTGTGTTCTTGTATTCACACAAGCATCCCTTAGAGCGATCCCTGACTATTATCGCCAAGTGAATGGCACATGCACGCGTCGACGCACCCACCGCTCACTGCACAGCACCTGCCTCACTCCATGATGCCCGTCTGCACATGGGCTCGTGTTACCACCTTTGCTGTCGCTGCAGAGGACAGTAAAAGATGCTACCACAAACTGAAGAAACCGCCGTGGACACCGCCTGTGGGTCACATGCATTGGCAGCTCACGCACACCACCCAGTAATCCAACCACCAACTGCCCATAGGCGCATTTGGATAAGGCACACAGCAGTTGATTTCAGGAGCAGGGCTCTTGTCAGCGGAATGCCGACAGCTAGCCCGTGCATGTGGCTGCATGCGTACACATGCAGCCATGACTGCCACAACAGACGCTGCAATAACACCCACATGAGTACTTCTAGCGACAGATGATCAAGGATTCTCCGATCCTCAGGTTCACAAGTCCATGCATGCAGCAAGGCATCACGTGCATGGCGGGGACTGTCATGATGCGCCATTGTCGTGCTCAGGTGCCGGCCATTCAAGTTGCATGGACGGTTCTCCTTGGGTGCGTGGCCGTGGCCAGCTGGATGGTGTGGGGACATGGAGGTGGGTGAAGGTGCATGGTGTGGGGACATGCGGGTGAGTGAAGCTGGATGGTGTTGGGACAAGGAGGTGAGTGAAGCTGCATGGTCACCCACGTGTGATGCAGCACGCTGGCCTGTAGCGGATCCTGTTTTGATACCGCGCACGACGCATAAAACCACTTCTGGGACAACTGACGATTTCTTGTAGACACTGAGACGCTCACTGGTCTTACAATATCCACACACCACAGACTCACCACCTGTTTTCACACCTCAACCATGTCAGTCTCAGGCTCTCAAAAATTGTCCCAGAACTGACAAACGCCTCCTTTTTATGCCAAGGGCAAACATCATATGGCAAACACCTTGCCACAGCACCATTGACTGCCACAGCAAGATTGCCCGTTTCCCTTGTCTACTCCATGAAGATCGCTGGCTTGTAGCGGATTCTGCAGCGGATCTATTAATACTGGCACAAGAACTCATGCCAAAGGTCATGCCAGGACCAGACCTAGTTACTGCAAACTTGCCCTTGTCACTCCTTCACCGGCAACTTTTGATGCTGAGTCAAGAACGCTGGCCCATGTCCACCCCCAACGCCAGTCAAGCAACCCCTCCTCATATTGGCAATCAGTCATGTCCCCATATTGCTATCAATCATGATCAATGCCTCTTACTGCGCCTGATAGATTTCCCGGTTGCCTATCCTTTGTCCGCTGACAATGATCATGCTAGTGCTGAAGTTGACCATTCACAAGAGGGGAGGGATTCCAACCCGTCCAACCTACAAGTGAAGGGGATTGCGACGCACCTGGATAGTAATGATGGTGGCCAACCCCTCGAGGTGCTTTTCTGACCGCAAACCTCGTTAGACCCAAAAGGGGCCTGAAAACACGCATATGGTTCAATGTTCATTGTCTCTCAAATGTCATGTCTCAACATATCTGTCTGATTGCATCCACAAAATGCATCCGTCTGATTGCATCCACAATGAGGGTACATCAATGAGGGTACATCAAAACGAAGGATTCATTAATCGTCTCTACTACAGTCAACTGTCATGTTAGTGTCTGATTGCATCCTTCGTCTCAACCCTGCACGTAGTTCGCCGGGTCGTTCAGCGCTTGCTCTGCCTCAATCTGGTGGGGCTCCAGTCCCTGTTGTTCCATGGCCTGCTGCGCTTGCTGTTGTGGCTGAGCTTGTTGTGCCTTAGTACGCAGCACGGATGGCTAGATGTGCGTCTTCCAGATCGCCTGTCCCTTTCTGCCAATTATACTTGATCATACCTTGTGGTCCTGACTGCGCAAGACAAGCTGCCCAACCTCTACGCAATTTCTATCACCGCCACAGGTGCCATGGTGCAGGCCCTTCCCTTGTCCCTGTACCTGCTCATGCTGCTGCTTGCCCTGGCCTGGGGCCCGCTGCTGCTGCGCGCCCGCCTTCCGCAATGGGCCATGGCGTGTGCGTGTGTGCTGGTAACGGTCGAATTGGCGGTGTTCTACGTCTTTTCTCTGGTAGGTGTCCTTAGCATGCTTACTTCTGCCATACACAGTGGTCATCTTGCAGCAAGCTAAACCCAGTCTCCTCGCCACCCCTCTTGGCACGTTCAACCACGACATCAAATTCAAGCATCCCTTGGTATGCCATCGCAAGTCGTCTGTAGTACCGATCGTGCATCGCAACTGGAAAGTCACCGGCAATGTCCAACTGCATAGCTCCTGCCACATTTGAACGCACATGGGCATTCCTGGCATCAGACTTCCACTGTTTCCTATACCATGCGCTCTAATGGACGTGCGATCACGTGATGGTGCACATGGGCGGAATAGGCCCGGTTGGACAAAGCCACACCCCACTCTGACGTCATTCTGACGGACAAGGACATGGACACGGACATGCACATGGGAGCATGGGAGCCGAGAAGAGGTCGGATGACTCAGTAAAGAAGGTGCTGCGTGGCTAGTGAATGGCTTGGCCGCCATGCCCCTCCTCCCATCTTCAGCGTGTTGCCGCCTCTAGGTGATCGGCCCACTGGCGACCCTCTTCCTGATTGGGCCCATGCTGCTGTGGAGCTGTTGTGGTGCGGCTTTCACGTGGGCAGTGGTGCTCCGAAACCCGCCCGGGAGGCAAGAAATGAGCCGCTCAGTCTCGTCTTGTGACCTTGCAACGCCGTGAACGAATGTACTGCTCCAGACACTGGCAGATATTTCATGTATGCTTTGTCCTGGCTACCATCAGAGTAGACTGGGAAAGCAAATATGCCTTGATTCAAATTACATGTACATTACATGTTTTGAACACAACAAAGAAAAATTCATAACAGACTGATTGGCAGTAGACAGAACAGAGTGGCTGCGTGCAGCACCAATGGCCAGAAACGGAAACAGCCAATGACAGCCGATGAATCAGCCCTTTCTTTGGGGCGCTAAGCTTGACGGCTGCCTTCATGTCCTTGTCTTTGCAGCTTGGTTCCAAACCATTGAACACAGTTCGATTTGGACGGTGGTAGCGGTGGTGCGTCATTTCCATTGGCGGCTCATGCCATTCACATTAGTGGTACATATAAGTCATGCCTGCTAGCCCTTGATTAGAGAGATTCCCTTATGGCCGTACTTGTGGCGATCTTGATGCCTGTCAGTGCCAGCGCTGCTGATCGACAGCTGCACTATTACCCATTCTTTCTTTGCATGACTAGCTCGGGAACACAATCCGACGAGCTACCCGCCAGCCGGGAGCTGGTTGTTCGTGTTCAGCAAGCAGTAGTGTGGCAGGGATTGCTGCATACAACCAGATGCACTGGTGTACTCCCGCATGTATGTAATGCCTGTGTTGCAGTCAGGTGGCTTGGTGGTGCTGGGAGTTTTATGCCGCTTAGAAGGCAGCCAAACCCTCCACACCACGAATTTTTCAATGTGTTGCATGGTGCGTACACATGCAACCATGAGTGGGGTGTACATGGGACCTCCTGGGAGTTGTATGGCGCTCTTGGCCTGAAGGATGTTGTGCCTAGTGAGACCTCGGTGCCTCCATGAACTGGTTGACTTTCAGAACAGTGCCTACGTATATCAATTACGTCAGGGGGGCGCACATGCTCTGAGCACTAACGCAAGCAAGCCATGCAAGACGAGGCTGGATACTGAAAAGAGAAAAGAAAGCATAAGTGCCTCGCAACACCAGCTGCCGCTGTCAAAGCACGTTGCATGCAACCCAAGAATGCAGCAGTCACCTGACTTTAAGCCCTGACTGGCAAGATCCACGTGTGGCTGCCAGTGTGGTTGACTGGACTTGTGAGGATAATTGCTCTTCAGTAGTGGCTGATGTCTAACCGATCAAATCACCACTAATTTGTGCTTTCCACTGTGGTCACGTTTCGAAGTTACAGACTGCAAACTGAACTACCAGGCAAGCTCTTACAAGGCCTTACAATCACTGTACTCTGACCAGGGCACTTAAAACCATTGTGACTGAACAGCCCTTTGAGAGCTCCTTGATGTCTGGACAGATGGGCGCCGATGGCAGCAGCCTTGACTCGAGCAGGTATTCAAACAAGCACGCACATTCAACAGAGATGATCACTAGTGATATTCATTCGTTTGGCCATCGACTATTGCTAGTAGCTCTGCTTGATTCTGCTTCTTAATAGACGCCCAATCCCTAATGTCATGATGGTGTTGATATCGATGTCCTGCTGGCTGCCAGAACAGAAGCCACGTGACGTGTGCCTTTGGGAGAAATTCCAGGGGTTTACAGTGGGCTGTCCAAGGGCGAGTATGTGCGTTGTCTGTAGCCACTGGCGGTGCCATTGCGGTGCGTGCGCATGTACCAACAAACGCTGGTCAGGTTACATGTTTACTGAAATACAGCACACAAGACTGCAACAGGAAAACAAGGGCCAAGACCCGAACATGGCCATGCACAGCAGCCATGACCAGATAGAATCCGGTTTATCAATAAACACTCGCCAACTAACATTAAATGAACCAGAACTGTCCCTGTCAACAAAACAACAGTCAAACTTGAAAAGCAAACGAACGCAGCTTTGTTTTGGTAACATACAGACCATCTGCACTCCTGTTGCACTCAGAAAGGCCAGATGAACCCACGCATGGCGTGCTGCTTGCAGGCTGCTTGCGGCTGCAACAATCAGAACCGGTTAAGGTTGACAACACAACAAACAAACAACGTTTATCATGTAAATGCCTACCGAGGTTGGCAAGCGTATGCTTTGAATACAAGCATATGTGCACAGGGCACAGGGGCTGTCACAGCGCTCGCCACTCATAAGAGACAATCCGAAGCCCGTGCATGGCGATGCGTCGCTCATGGATGAATGCTCTGGAGCAAACACGTTGATACATAAATCGGTCGTCACAACGAAATGAACAATGTAGCATGTGCCGGTGGCCCTGGTTACCCAGCAGGTACCCCCCCTTCATGCAGCAGGTACCCGCAGTTCCCCCCCCCCCCTCATGCAGCAGGTACCCACCCTCATGCAGCAAGTACCCGCTCTCATGCAGCACACCCACCCCCAGTCACCACATGGCAACAGGTAACAAACACAGAACAACTGCCCTGGCGATGCAGCAGGTGCCCTCACTCAAGCAGCCTCTCATGCCCTCTTAAGAGTGCAGTTGGCTCAGCGAGTTGAGTTTGCCAGAGGTGCAAATCTCAACGTTTGCACTAGCTTCACCAGCCGTCCAAGACTGCTGGCACAGCACCCGACAGTGCGAATGTGCGTTACGTGGTTGGAACACCTGCACTTGCAGCGCTACTCAAGCTCCAGCCAATAACCTTGCCAAGCGATTAACATTGCCCAGAAGCACTAGCTCCTGACACTGAATTGCTACTTGAGGCCTTTAGCGTCAGTGTCAAGCACTAGGCAAACTGGACGGTTACTCGCTTACCAGTCAGCCGCTGCTGGGTTCCAACCATGTGCACATCCATTGCAAGGTGTTGAGTTCATCGTCCTGCAGCGTGCTTGCTGCCTGCACGCCGCCTGCACACTGCCATCTCCTGCCCAGCCTTTGCACATGTTGGCGCACAGTGGACATGTCTTGCTATCCACAGTCTAGAGCAGCCACGCGCAGGCCCAGCACTGCCTGGCACGTGCCTCCAAGCCAACACGGGAGGGGGCACTGCTCACCGGTACCTCTCACTGGCGTGAGCTGGGCGCTCGCTTGAACAGCACCTCAGTAAAAACGCTTTGCAGGCGTCGCATGTCATCGGCCAAGGCGCTCTGAATCTGAAGCATATCATTCAATAAGGTACCAACATCAGCACTTGCAGATACTCCTTGAGCACATGCGGTTTTGAAGCACATATTCAGATCACATAACCGCTGCACAAGTGCTTCTACACCAGTGCTGCACATCGAGCAATGATCATCACATGGCAGCAGAACGGCAACGTGCCTGTCCCACACTCATGGGCTGCCCTTATAGTGGCACTGCTGCCAGTGGTAAACCTATTTTGCACTCACCGTTCAGGCGTCAGCCTGTTCAACAGGCTGCCAACAGTGACCTACTCACCCAGTCTGTTGTGCCTGACAGGCGGCGCACGTCCCGCAGGGAGAGGCGCCTCACCACCGCACCCTCGTCAACTGCAGTGCGCCAACACATGCAACATGAAACGGTACATCCCTAAGCCTGTTTGCGATTCCGATGATGTTCAGTCTGGTGAAACTGTTAAGTTGCAAGTCGTCTGAACGCCTCGTGTGTGTTGCAGTACGTGCAACGGCCAAGTCAACTCCTTCGATCTGAATGGTGAACTAGGTGGAACGTCCGCAGTGACTGTGCATAAGACAAGAGCAATTATTACAATGCAGGCCATCTCGACTCTTCGTCTGAATGCTACAGTAGGTGCAACTGCGTCCTTTGAGCAATGCTGTGATAGTGTGGATGCGCTGCACACAAGGGTTCCAAGCTGTCAATGTGAACAGTCAGCAGCGATCGTACTCACTGAACAGGAACGTGGGCACCGCCTTGACCTTGTGCCACCGGGCCACGTCTGCGAGGCACAACACGTGACAAGTGCATGTCAGCTCTGCCTATAACCCACGCCTGTCACAGTGGCTGGGCCTTGGCCACAGCAGTCCAAGTCCACAACGCAAATCACACAGCATATGTGAGGCAGTGCAATGCCAGTAGTAGTGACAATATTGTATTCATGCCTTGAGCCATCTTCTGTTCCACTTGTAGGACAATCCCGATCTAAAAAGGCACTCACTCACTCGGTCACTCAGTCACTGGCCCAACCCGGTTAAGGCTGGCAAATAGGTTGGTGACGCTCAACCCCACCCCGTTGCCCCACACCTGAATAGTTATCATAGTCGTTGTGTATGTCTGCTTGTAGGAAGATGACGCGAGCCTTGGCAGCGGCTGCATCCGTGCACATGGACTGGAACTGCTTTGAGGCATCCTTGCATACACCACACGTCTGCATGACAATGACGGGCAAAGCAGATTGTGGACATTGGTTGTAAGATTGGAACGGAGAAGTGGATGAGACCTCAGACGGACATGCCCTGCATTGTGCACCTGCGGACTGCGGGAAAACATGCACTCATCTTAAGCCCTCTGCTGCCCTGCCTGCCTCTGTTTCCTGGTTTGAAGGTGTTTCATTGCCAAGCTGTCTCAGTAATCCGTTCCATCTAGAACCCTCCTCCCTTCCGTCGTCATCATTCAATCATTTCTCATACCGGGCCAAAGCGGGCGAGATGTATGTACCGAGTTGAGCTCAACAGTGAATTACGTTGAACACATTCCAAACAGGCCTTTTCTTATGTATGTATTCCTGGCAACGGCCCTGTATGACCCCGTTCTGGCTTGAAGTACATGCGACTTCCTCTTCCACTGGCTGTTGCATGTCTGTGCGCTTACCCTGGATGTCAGCATTAGGATGACCATGTTGCTGCCTGCCTTCTCCAACAAAACCTCCAGGTGCGCCAGATCGTCAACTGCATGTGCACATGCATGCGCATTGCATTCTAATCATGAATCCCACCACATGACTGGCATGGGCGGATGCATCTGAATGTGTGCTCGCAAGTGCT
Source organism: Chloromonas sp. AAM2 (assembly GCA_004335635.1). Lineage (NCBI taxonomy): Eukaryota > Viridiplantae > Chlorophyta > Chlorophyceae > Chlamydomonadales > Chlamydomonadaceae > Chloromonas > Chloromonas sp. AAM2. The sequence goes on along the minus strand of QAXH01004600.1, from coordinate 102,973 downwards.
CTATGACAGCATCTCCAACAGCCTGAATATTTTCACTTTCAGATGTCATTCCAATGCATGGCCGCATGCATAATGCACTGATGATTGCTGACAGCTTGTGCATTGCTTACCATGCAGTACGGAGCCATTTGATCCACGGGACAAGTCGGTCTGGGTGATGCGATCCTCACGCTCCTGTGTGAATCGTCAGATTGTTGAATGTCAGTGGCATTGTGCGGCAGACCAGCTTGGTATGGAATGAAGAGTAGGATGGCAAAAGCTGATCAGACTACAGAGCGCATGGTGCAATCAAGGTTGCATGCGCAATCATAAGTTGACAGTGCAGTTGAGATTGCATGTGCACCTTTGTTTAGGCAAACCGTACTGCCCACCTGTTGCCTCCTCCATGCCAGCTCCAAGTGTGTGCGCCTGTCGATGCTCAGTGCCTGCACTGTGAGCCGCACACGCCCTGTGCGCCCTCTATTCAATGTGGACAGCACTCTGCCTCCGGCCCGGCCAGCCTGTGCAATGAGTCAAAAGCACATGCATGCAATGGCTGGCCGTGTCACACCCTGCTTATGACGGACCATGACGTGCATGCGGCACATGAGCCCAGGGTCCGCTGGATCACAGTAACGGACTGGAACTCAGAGAACCAGATGAATGCCTGAATGCTGGAGGCTGCTGTTGTCCCAGTTACCAAAACCCTAGAGAAACCCTTGAGGGCATTTACCTGTGAGTGCGCCGTTTGCCTGCTCGTCCATGCATTGCCCGCAAGGCTCGGCATAGCGAGAGGAGGACAGGACGCCTGCCAACAGACTTGTTTCGAGTGGTTCATGTTGAACTGCGGTTTGACCTGCCGAACAAACTCGTCTCGTCCAGCACCAACGCTTATTGTCAAGCCCAAAATGGAGTGGAATTTGAAAGCCGGAGTCGCACGCCGAGTGTCCAAGGTAGTGAGTGTGATCACGGATGGTGATAACGGTGAGTGTGAGATTACCGGCACATAAGTAAGTGCATTCCTGCGTGCAACATTGCTGCAGATGTGAGAGCAGCAGTAGAGCACTGCTTCCAGCAGCAGCTCAACGAACATGGCGTGGGCCTGTCTACAAAAGTGAGACAGTTGTCCAACTCCAGTAGCACCGCTTGCGAGCTTTACGTTCCAAACAACATGCAGGGCTTAACGGCAGACACGTACTGATTGCATGCATGGTGATTGCATGCAGGCCAGACTGACTCCACTGTCATTCTTGGAAATTGTCCCAGAACTGGTGAATGCCACATTGTGCCGTGGCTTTGCCGGCACCAACGGCATCTGTCCCATTGGGGCCTAAACAGCACTGCAAGGCATCCTGACAAACCTCGTAGTCTCGTGGCAGCATGCGGATCCGATATTCACCGCTTCGCTCCCGGACGCCAGCGCGTCCTGGGTTGGTTACTGGGCGTCGGCACGGTGCGTTTAGCGTGTGCTGTTTAGTGGTTGATTTCGTGTGCTGTTCAGTGTTTTGGATCCGTCGTGTCAATGCTCCCTATTCTGAGGCGCTCCGAGGTGGTGAGTTGAGAAAGTTCGCAGCTGCTGCACTTTTACATGCATGCCTCGTGCAAATCGCGCGGCTCTTCAATGCACTCCTGTACAGTGGACTTGCATTATTCGGAGCGATATCTCTGGTGGGGACATTCAAGCATGATGCTACACAACGCTCACATCAAACATTTAGATGGCTCATTTCGCGGCCCGTGCCCTGCGTTCCAAACGAAAAGCGCTGAGGAAGACGCTAACTCCATGCCATCGCAAAAGAGACAAGAAAATGGCGTGCGGATGTGAGCACGGCACATATGTACCGCGCACGTAAAAAGCACGTAGAAAGCGCCCCACAAAACAAAAAAGAGGTTTGCCAGTTCTGGGACAATTTGACGGGTTCACGCGGTTACTTGTTCATGTGTCCTGTTGTATTGACTAATGGCCAATGAAGCAGCAAGAATTGTCCCAGAACGGGCAGACATCTTTGTTTTTGAACAACTTTCCCGTGTCCATCGACGGCTTCCCTGATGTCAAATCAATCAAACAAATTTAACTCACTCTTTTGTTTCCTTTTTCTTACCAGTTTTGCCTGACATAAAGATTTAACGTTCGTGTCCAGTCATCCTCTGCCAGCCTACCACAAGGCTCATCAATGCCACAAACTGACAGGCAGCATTGTTTGAGAGCTGCAGCTTGAGCTTCCACTGCGTGCCAGATGGCTGCCATTCTATCATGTCTACTAGTTATATCACTTATCGAGGGCCCTGTGCTCACCAGCTTCCTGGCCTTGGTAATCGCTTATCCTAGGCCCTGTCACAGCCAAGAACCATCAGAACATATTAAGCTGCCACTCCCACGATACCACTAGCAAGTGCACGAGTGGAAGTCCTCCCAGTCGGCTGTGTGCATGCTGCTGTTCAAGGTCGTGCCCTCGTCCAACTTCATTCCAAATGGCATTCCCAGGTCGTCAGCAGACCCCATTTTTAACAAAATTTACGCTCGACTTCACGGTTTCAAGCTCATTGGCACCAGCCAACTTAGTCATGGGCCCAGTTATGGACCACCTCAGTCATGGGCCTGGTCATCACAACATGGCCAGACAAGTTCTGCCTCTCAGCCTCGTCTCCTGCCACTGGTGTTGCCCAACACAGGGTTGCAACAGGTGGCCACGCATTCCAGCCATGTGGTTCAATGCCGGGAGCCCACGTCAACTTCTACGATGACCATTGAAGATGTGCGTGGCACACAACGAGGTAAGCCGGGAGCATACATGGATATGTTTTCCTTTTGTTTGCCGATTGCTTTGCCGGCTGCACATGAGTGTCGAAAATCGATGAAGTACTTTTGAATCATCAAGAACGGTTGGTCTGTTGGCCACGACTGATTCGTACTTGAACCCTTTGATAGCTTGGAATCAGAGTTTCATCGCACAGTGCTTTCACAGCTGGCTGACACACCGTCCATCAGTCCGGCATTGATTGTCAAGGGTTTCGGATTCCATCCTGATTACGGGTTGATCCTCCTGTTCCAGCTCCACCGATGGGGAATTCCCATGGGAGGGAGAAGCGTTCAGACAAGGCTCAGCCCGATGGTTCCACAAGCAATGGCGTATCGGACGGCAATCCCCTGATTGCAGGCAAAAGCAGAGGCAGGAGCGTTCGGGATGTGGACACGATCGCATCGCACAAGGCGCTGAACGAAAAGGCATTGACAGAGACGAAAAGCAGATTGGAGCGAGTTCAGGTATGGTAGAGACACAAGGCTCAGGTATGAATCATCTGGTTCCGTAAATCCTTGCATAAACCTTGCATGCCGGAAAGAAGGCCAATGCCGGTCCTGTCTGCGGCACGCAGTCGCATGATGATCTCAAGGAGGAATTCCACAAGCGTGAGGTGGCTGCAGCTGCTCTTAAGGTTCAGCAAGCAGCAGACTGGCTACCTGAGTACCGGCCTGTTTCGATTATACCTCCAGAGAGGTGAGTCATGGTCAACTTACCCAGAAGGGGTGCGGTGAGGCAGGTTTGCATGTGAGACAGAGCCTGCCCAAGGCATTAGACTTGATGTGCATGTTTGTAAATGTGTGTGTGCAGGACGCCAGACACTGTCTTGGAGCGAGTCACACGCATCAGCCCAACCACCATCTTCAAGGTTGGTGACAATTAAATGCTTGACTTCATCTACGTGTTGCGTGCCATCACAGCTATCAAATAGCCATGATATTACACTGAACTTCAGCCTCTGAACCTTGGTGGGCAGAGGTGCAGTTCTTAAAGGCCCATTTTCGGGCAGAATCCACTGAACACCACGGCTAGCTGTTTAAGACTGCAGGCACGACCCATATTGTATGCAGGAAGTCAGCCATTGCACTGTACAAGCTGTGCACATGACGTTGGAATAAAACGACAGGCCAGCAGAGAACTGTTGGAAGCACGAGACACAAGGCATCGTGTTGAGAGCAGGTGCAGATAATTCTCGTTTAACAAGGTTTGAGATTCTGCAAGGTTTAGTCTGTTTAAGGTTTTACACATAGGCAACCATGGCCCTTGGTGTACATCTGCACAGGAAGTGCCTATGGACCGGAAGGTCAAGATTGTGTGTACCATGGGCCCTGCTTCCTGGAGCGAGGAGGGTCTTGGGAAGCTGTTGGATGCGGGCATGAACGTCGCCCGGTTCAACTTCAGCCATGGCACACACGCTGGGCACCAGGAGGTGCTGGACAGGCTGAGAAAGGTAAGGAGAGGTGAAGAAGACTCTTGGACCAGAAAAGTAAAGAGCATGTGATTGCGTGAAATATTACGCATTCTCATGGAGCCTGATGCTTATTCTTCCTTTTGAGTGAATGCATACGATGAAAACCTGCAGACTGTCAGGTGATGCCAAGACTTACACTGAGAGCTCAGTGCACGAATACCAATGCAGGTGATCAAGGCCAAGGACAAGACAGTGGGGCTGCTGCTGGATACCAAGGGCCCAGAGGTAAGGACGCATCATGTGTAGTATTCATGCACTTGAGAGGCTGCCCGATGCGACAAGCCCTAGGCTTGTTACAGCTTTGCATCCCATGCACAGGTATTGTAGATAGCAGGAGTCACAACCTGGTCAGGCACACATGTGGTTTTTGTATGGCGACAAAGTCCAGCGCATGCATGCATTATCCAGCAGTTTGCCTGCATGACTGCCTGACTCCGCACTACCTGTTACTGGCTGACAGCCGATGGCAACAACAGTGGCAGCTTATCCATACGATCTGTACCATGACTACATTCATTTGAATGTATACATTTGTGATGGCAGCGCCGACGCTTTGATGGCTGCACCTTTGTGGGCGCAGGTGCGGACTGCCATGCTGCGCGGTGGCAAGGACATCAGCCTGGAGGCAGGACAGGACATCATTGTTTACGCAGCCGGGGATGAATACACGCAATGGGAAGGATTCAAGGATGAGGCAGCAGGTAAGGATACAAACTTCACCAGGGAAGACGAGCCTCAGCCGTGCCAAACCATGCATCTTGGTCTGCACATTGCTAGCATGTGGCATGTGGGTGAGTTAACTGACTGCTGCACACTTTGTCAGTTGTGCTGCTTGTTCCCCCTCCTGCTCTTGCCCCCACTGAGCGGTCCTCCCAGGACAGAAGGCCATGTGACAACCAGTAACATATTGGTTGACACTGTTTTAGCAAGCAAGTTGTTGCACATGCTTCCTTGCCCCAGGTGAGACCAAGATTGGCCTTTCCTATGCCAAGCTCTGCCAGAGCGTCAAGCCAGGCAACATCATCCTAATCGCTGACGGTGCCATCAGCATTGAGGTCATTTCGATCCTGAACGACCGGGAGCTCAAGGGCAAGGTATGATGCCCTGAAGTACAGTGCCTGAAGTGGTCCAGCACAAGGTTATGGACGGGGCAGGGCAAGCTGTGAGCAGCGGAAAGGATAGACTTTAGCAGCATTCAATGATTGGAACACCCAACAACAGGAAGCATGGCTGGGCCAGGTATGGAGCCTGGAAGGCGCATTGGTACTGGAAGCATGCGTTGCAGTGGTGCGGAGGAAGCAGCAGACCTGGTGATCGTGCAGTGGGAATGGGGCACTGCATGCTCGTGCATGCAACCTTTGACAACCGGAGCATGGAGAACCACATGCTCCTGCAGGTGTGCTGCTCACCCATTACCATTTTCCCCACTTTTCACAAAGACGAGTTGGTCACCACCGCAACCTGCACTGTGGTTGTGTGCTTGCAGGTGATCAACTCTCACACCCTGGGCCAGCGCAAGAACTGCAACCTGCCAGGCGTGCACGTGGACCTGCCTGTTCTGGCACCCAACGACATCCTGGACGTGCAGAAGTTTGCATGCAAGAACAGCATGGACTTCATTGCTGCGTCATTTGTACAGGTAAGTTGCAAGGGCTGAAGGTTGTCGCTTGTGTGGTCGTTGATTTCCATGTCAAGTGGCAATGGTATCCCCATGTGATTCCCAAAGGCAGGTACTGATTTGGCAAGTTTCACAACTGACAAGTTTGGAGTGCCAGTCCTCGGTCGATTTAGGGAACCAACTGTTGCAGGCGATGTGGTCAACACAATCAGTGCTTACGCTGCCCAGCACCCCCATGTACGCATTAGCATGGCAGGCACGATTCTTTGGCACAATCTGCAGTCTTCAATCACCCATGATGTGGATTGAGTGAAGTTCATGCCTCTCATCGGGAGAGCTGACATGTGGTTGCTGGCTGCTCGCCCCTGTGTGCGTGCAGCATGCGGACGATGTGCGGATGATCCGCCAGGTGCTGAGCGAGGCAGGAGGCCAAAACATCAAGATCATCAGCAAAATTGAGAATGAAGCTGGACTTCGCAACATCGATGGGATCATCCAGGTGTGTGCTCAACATGAAGCTGCAATACCACCTTAACAAGCTGCCTCAGTGCACAGTGCAGCATCAGCCAGCCAGCCATAACCGGCCAGCCAACCAGCCATGGTTTAGAGCACATAGCACCACCCCGCATTCCTGTCAAACCTGTTTCTCCAAACCGTCCACATTGTCATTCAGAGAACATAGCCCCACCCTTCCTGTCCAGCGTACTCAAAACGCCCATGTTGATTTTACAGGAGACGGATGGGATCATGGTGGCTCGTGGTGACCTGGCCATGGAGGTGCCAGCTGAGAAGATCGCCCTTGTCCAGAAGATGATCATTGCCAAGGTATGAGTTGCAGTTATGCACAAAAGGCCTTGCACTATGCTTCAAGGGCTGAACCCATGAGTGTGTCTTCTTGTAGCAGCACCACACAATACTACTCATGCTTGAGCAGAGCCTGGATGGGGTGGGGGCGTTGCATGTGCTGTGCCTTGCATGCAGCCAGACAAGCAGTAGTGCCAAACAAATGCCCGGCATCCAGAGCACACTGCTTAGCCAGACTGTTGGTGCTAACAGTCATGGACTGCTGTCACATACTGTGAAGAAGAGCTGTGGAATGGTCCTGCTCGTTCAACCTTGGACAGACCTTGTTTGGACTGCCATGTGTGTGTTATGGCCCAGTCAGCAGTGTTTGAGGATCAAACGGAGGAATGGCTCGCACGGAACTCATTTTCTGAAACCAACTTCAACTACCACGAGGGTTGCGTGTTTGCAGTGCATGCTGGCTGGCAAGTTGGTCATCACCGCCACCCAAATGTTGGAGAGCATGATTAACAACCCACTCCCTACTCGGGCGGAGATGACGGATGTTGCCAATGCGGTGTTTGATGGCACGGACGCTGTCATGCTGTCAGGTCAGTCAACAGAGCTACCTGCACGATCTCAGCAACTGCACATACTAGTGGAGCACTTCTCGGCCTTTTTAGCTGCCCATTTGAGCAGATAGGCCCATCAAGATGGCGGTAGGCATCCACGTTATGAACGATCCAGCAATACAAACACCTGCACCACGCACACGAACTGTTAGTGACAAGCACATAGCATTAGGCACTCACCCTCAACCACCATTCTCCGCCCTGAAGCTTATGCATGCATAAAGCAGCGTCAGTAGCGGCTCTGCCTACCTATCTACCTAGCTACAGTCAGCAATGGTTCACGATGAGAATGCTCTGCCCTGTCGCATGCGCATGCATACAGTCAATTGCTCTTGTCATATGCATGCATACATACAATTGCCGATGTAGCGATTCTGATTCATGCGTAGGTGAGAGTGCCAATGGTCAGTGGCCCGACCTGGCCGTGTCCACCATGGCCTCCATTGTGGAGTCTGCTGAGCTGGGGCTGGACTACAGCAGGCAGCTGGACTGGATCAGCGTGTTCAGGTGGGACCACCACTATACACTCACTCACTCACACCCTGAGGCACCTACACTGCTACCTGCGCTCACGGTCGGCCATCAGAACATATGCATTACCCCCTGCATCCACAAGAAGTTGTGTCAAAACTCATCACAAGATTGGAATGAGGGTAGTCTGGCTCGTTTTTTGACTCAAATGCCTTGGCCAAAATTGCAACTTGTCGTTCCAAAGACTTCAGCCATGTGCCTTTCGCACTCAAAGTTGTCGCCACACGCACGGCCATGGCCGCCTTTGCCAATCATTCATGTCTACTGTACTCGGGTGTATTTATGTTGTCCCTGGCTTGCCCTTTGCAGCAACAACCGGCGTGCGGGCCCACTGACGGGCCTGGAGGCCACCTTTGCCAGCGTGTCCAAGGCAGCGGTGCTCTTCATGCTGGACAGCAACTCAGATGGGGTGCTGGATGCTACTGAGGGTGAGAGTGGGGGGAAAAGGAGATGACAACAGCTGAGAAGGAAAGGGCCTAGTGAAAGTCCACAAGAGGAGTGAGACTAGGCAACGGGCCGGGGCATTGCAAGGTCTACTCACCGAGTATGGTGGGATGAGTTCCGAAGGTGGAGTGTTGCCTGGGCAGAGGGCAAGGGGCTGCACGCGTCGCTCACTGCGCGAGTTCTGCTAGAAGCCATGGGCAGGACCAGTTCGAGAGATATGAGGAAACGCATAGGAGCAGGAAGTGTACTGATCCGTTTGCGCCCCTGCACTCGCGTGGGTCGTTCATCAGCCCAGCCCAGAACCCGAACAATGCACGTCAATGCCTCTGTTCAGGGTGTCTGATCATTGTCTTCACCCATACTGGCCTGGCTGCCGACCTCGTGGCCAAGTACCGGCCCTGCTGCCCCGTGGTGGTGGCCTGCGATCAGGAGCACGTGCTGAGGGGCGCGGCGCCGCGCTTTGGCATCTACCCCATGCATCTACCCAATGGTAATTCCATGGATAAGAAGGAGGCTGTCAAGGCGGCTGTGGAGTATGCAAGGTGCGCTGGGTAGAAGCCAGGGGCAAGGTCTTGAGCATCTCAGTCAACGATTCTGATGTGTGCTGAGTCGCACACTGCACAGTTGTCCGTGTAGAGTATCTCCAGAGCCTTTCAATTACTTTACTCCTGTTTGCAAGTTCGTGGTTGTTGATGCACGCCCATGCAGCGGTGAGGTCAAGGTGCTCCAGTGAGAGTGTCCTGAACACTGCAGCTCAGTCATTGAGATATGCTGACACTGTCGGTGCAATGTATCTCAAGTACCTGTTCTGTCAGCGCCCAGACACTGGTCTCTTAAGCAGCTCTGCCTTTTGATGGCCACCCTTGTGTCGTCAAGGTAGCAGATGGCAACGATGTGCAACTGGTGTTTGCAGGACGCACGGTGTCCTGTGGGATGGCAAGCACGTGCTGATGCTGAGTGGGTCCGATAAGCTGTGGGCGGACGACATGCCAGAGCTCATGGTGCAGGCCAATGAATCACCTGGTGAGTTCGGTCCACCTATCTATACATATCCATCTATCTAGACATGTTCAGAAATACTTGTTTTGAAGAAATAATTGTTTACATCAGGGTCTGAGACACGTGACAAGGGCAGTGGGCCACGTGGGCAGGAAACGTGCATCAGTTGACACAAACTTTTGGATAGGGAAGACGTTCGTTTTTACGCACTTGGAACCCTGAGATCTGGTCATTTTCCATCCCAGCTTGTACCGAGTTGGCTTGATAAGTCTCGGTTGGGCGCTTTTGTGTGGAATGGTTTCCAGCTCGCTGCTGTTATAGCAGTATTGAGCGGTGTGGCACTAGGCTTCGCATGCAAGGCTCTGGCAGCTGGCCTATGAAATCAATCGTGCGAGCTGGAACGGCTGACATGCATGCACTTGATTCATGTGGCCGTTCATACAGTAATCCGGCATGTGGGCTAGAACAGCTGACCTGTGTACTTGTTTCTTGAGTGAAATGTCAGAGTGCCAGCTGGCTAGTGTTACGGCAGCGTTGGTTTGTTACCGAGATGTTATGGTGTTCTGTCAATTGGAATGTTGTTGTCCACTTTATTCATGCATGTTGCAGCGGCCCCAACTCCTGCCATGGAGAAGAAGCTGCAGAAGACCTTCCTGCACTACCAGTCGCCGTTCAACACAACATGCAGCACATGCGTACAGACGCTACGCATAGGCCATGACCTCATCTGCAAGCCCCAGTTCAACTACCGAGGGTGAGTGCAGGGACAGAAGTGGGACATCAGACGGTAGCAGGAGCTCACACTGTGGCAGCCCATTTCAGTTCATCTTGATCACGATACCGTCATGCACCATCGTCGTATTCCCTTCAGAGACACTTCCACTACCCCAAGATGAGAGAAGTTTGTCATGCTGCTGCCTGTGTTCAGGACAAAGATTATTGCCACCCTTGGGCCCTCCAGCTGGTCACCCGACGTCCTGAGCATGCTAATCGACAAGGGTGTCAGCATCGTGCGAATCAACATGTCACTCTGCGATGGCCTGGTACGTCCCCGCTCGCACGTCTGTGGTGTGGTTCCGTCAATGCGATAGCCTCATCATTAGAACACACGTTCAGGGTTTGCACTCAGCACCACCGCCTCACAGCCTGAGCCTGCCAAGCTTCACATGATCGTGCAATGGTGCCACTACAACCTGCCAGTACCGAGCCACACATGCCCTTGTTTGCAGGACCAAGTCCAGTCCATCATGTCTTCCTGGAAAGGGGTGGTGGATGCCAAGGCCAAGCCGGGCTCCGGGGCATGCCTGTACACACCCAGGCCCGCACTCATGTGCAGGTGGGACACCGAGCGCTGCACAGTGGCCCACACGCTCTGTATAACGTGACTCTGTGGCCTGATAGCACGGGTGCTGCGAGGCACTTGTGCTTTCTTTTTTCTTTTCAGTATCCAGCCTCTTACCTTGCATGGCTTGCTAGCGTTCGCACTCAGTGCATGTGGGCCCCCCTGACGTAATCTCTGTGCATACTTTGTCGGAACATTCTTTGTCGGAGTAAAACCGTATATGACTCGCCGCTGCCCTGCCTCCCTTGTTCTCCGCAGCATTAAGGGTCCAGAGATTCGCACCTCTATGCTCAAGGGCGGACAACCCCTGCAGCTCAACGCAGGCAGCAAGGTAGAGTGACGTACGGTGAACAATGCATGTTGGACGGGCTTGGGTACTATTGGATGGCATTAATCCAGGTGACGCCACTTGCCTAGAGTTGCGGTGTTGCACTTGACAGGTGTGGTGCATCACTATGCAAGGATTGGAGGTGCAAATATCACCTACATGCGCAAATGGTATGAGTACAGTCTCAGTCTCAGTTTTGAGCTTCATCCCCGTGGCATGCGTGGTTGCAGGTGACTTTAGTGTCCTTTTCTGACCCCAAGTTTAGGGGTTCCCAGGACGTGAATAAGGGCACGGCAATGATTGGCGTCAGCTACCCTGATCTGTGCAAGTCTGTCAAGCCAGGTGCGACCTGGCAATCCGCAGGCCTAAGCTTTGGTTTTGGCACGAGGTGGACTTGCTTCGACTGCACAAGTTTGAGCACGTTTGAGCACAGCGTCACGCCTGGTCAGGGGCTGCTGTCCGGGGTCAATCGAAGCACTTCCAGCCAGGCACCACCTGATGATCGGCATGCTAGTTTCACAACGCAAGTCAGTGCTTTCGTCCGGCCCCTGTCTTGCTCCCCATCCAGGTGATCGTATCTTATTAGCTGATGGCACCATCACTCTCAAGGTTGACCAGGTCAACGACAAGCAAGTGGTGGCTACGGTGAGTGGACCGGGCGCAACAGCGCATCCTTACTTGCGACGTCAGGGCCAGGCTCAAAGGTCCCTGGACATACCTGGGTTGTGTGCTCTGATGTTTCGAAGATTACGTCCTATACAATTTTACCTCCTTTCATAAGAGCCATACAAAGCGATGCCAGCGAGCATATGAAAGCTGGAAGTCGGGAGGTCTCAGATTGATTTGGATATACACGTTGAATGCAGGTCCTGCATGGTCAGAAGCTGGGTGAGGCTATGTTGGTAGACATCCCTGGCGCCAAGCTCAACATGCCCTACCTGGGACCGCATGACAGGGAGTACATCAAGTTTTGTGGCAAGCACTATGGTGAGCAGTGCCTCATGCATATGTATCTGGTAAAGTGAATCTGGTATTTCCGATTCCCTTGAAGACTGGTGAGTACATGCTGATGTGATGCGTCCAAGCAGACGGCGAGCCTGCATAGTATGGCAAGCATGACCTTGACACCCAGCACACATGGCTCAACGGACATGCTACTGCAGCCCACGTTGCAGCTGTGAAGGGCTGCAAGAGCCTCAGCAATGGACGATGTTTGAGAGGGGCATTACCGCCCTATGCGGTGATCAGGGTTTTCCTTTGGCGGATTAAGGCCTAGAATGCAACAACGCAGCAAGTCCGTTCCATGTTCAGGCTGGGTTCGGGCAATGGAACACAACCGCCCATCGGAGGGTTGTCCAACCCAGTTAGTTTACACATGCTCTCTGCGCAGGCGAGGTTGACTTCCTCACGCTGCCGTACGTCCAGTCCGCCGAGGACGTGCTACAGGTCCGCAAGATGCTGGATGAGTCAGGAGGGGCGCACATCAAGGTATGAGTGTGGGAAGTTTGTTGGCAGGCTTCTGTTGAATCGCTGCCTCTGGCCAAGTCTAACTGAGTTAGGGTCAGATTGCTGAGGCAGGTTGTGCACATCAGACGCTTGCCATTTCTGCTGTTTGCCTGTCTTGTCGGTTATCACGCATATCTTCTGCCTGATGGTCTATTCCCTTGCCACTGTCCTGCAGCTTGTGACCCAGATTGACAACATCCCTGCCATCGCGAACTTTGACTCCATCCTGGATGTGTCCGACGGCATCATGGTCTCCAGGAACCATCTGGGGCTGCGCATGCCTCCACAGAAGGTGTGTCCCCACTCGTCATGCAGTGCACTTCAATTCAGTTCAAGTGGCCAGACACGCACCTCAGGATGCTTCGGCAAAGATCAGATGTCTGAGGCGTGCACACCAACTATTGCAATTAACATCATCTCGTGCTTTGTTGTACAATTCGGATGACCACCAGAGTCATTATGTTGCTTGATAAGGCAGCCACTCTCTTTGTCGTTGAAACCCCACATAACACTGAACCTGTGGTATTGCCTGTCGCCACAACACTGTGTGCAGGTATGCTTGGCCCAGAAGTGGTTGATCAGCAAGGCCAACCTCAAGGGCGTGCCCATCATTGTGGCGGCACAGCTGCTGGATTCAATGATCTCGACACCCAGGTAGGCACAGCAGGCAACCACTGACTTCTGCAGCCCTGCTCGACCATACATCAAGTGGAACATCCTGCCAGCACTTGATACAACTCTGATGCAAAGCCACATCCAGTGGAATATCCTGCTAGCGCTGGATGCAAGTCTGATGCAGGGCCACCAGACGTGGAAACTGCGATTCAGTGTCTTGCCATTGCTGCCCATCGTGTAGCCGTGGAAAAGTGCATCCGGTGTAGACCGACGCACGCACACACACTCTGCTCTGCCCTGCCTTGCAAACAGGCCTACACGCGCTGAGATGACAGATGTGGCCAATGCCATGTACGATGGGGCAGACGCCATCCTGCTGCGCACAGAGACTGCATCTGGGTTGTTTGTGGAAAAGGTGGGCAGCATTCACCCTCTCTTGAGGGGTCTTGCCCTTCATTGGTCACAGCTCATGTTGTGCCGCAACCCTCCTTGGCACCTGAGTCGCTTCTTGTGCAGTGTCACTTGCCCGTGCCAATCGACTGCATACTCTTGCTCAAATGCGTGGTTAAAGTTTATGCCATCTTCTGTTCTGTGCCCACTTCTGGGACGAGATGGCTGAACTCCAGTTGATCACACACTCTATCACTATCGTCAACGCACCCCTGTGCTGCAACAGGTTGTGGTCACGGCTGCTGCTATTCTGCGTGATGCCGAGGTAGGCAGTGACCACTACGCTAACTACAACTACACTCGCAACTACACACCCAAGCCCATGGCCACGCTCGAGACGCTGTGCAGCAGCGCCGTCAAGGCTGCACTGGACATGTCCGCTGCTCTGGTGGCCATTGTGTGCAATACATCAACGCCTGTGCACGTGCTGACAAAGTACAGGCCAAAGCAGGTGGGGCTGGGATTCAACTCAGGCTGGAGGCAATTACTACCCTGCAACTGCAGCAATGAGGCAGATGTTGAGCAAGGGCTTGCCAATGCCTTCACCATATCAAATGCACGGAACAAGCATGGGTCTTGCAGCCAAGCGCGTCAACTATCATCTATACATCCACACACACAAACAGCTCCTGGCTAGTTACGCTCCTGGCTAGTTACGTGGTAACTGCATGTGAAGTTGGTCTGGCATGGCTCTTGCTGACTCGCATGTTGACTTCCATGGCATGCCCTGCAGCCCATTGTTGTGTGCACCACGCGTCCGGAGGTAGCTCGTCAATGCAACCTCAACTTCGGCACGGTTCCCCTGCTGCTGCCCTCAACCAAGCTGAACATGGGCCAGATCCGTGACAGGGTGAGAGTGGGCTAAACAGACCAGGAACTTGTACCAGGCCTGTACAACAAGACTAAACAGGCGAAGTACAGGCTGTGAGATGCTGCAGGCCTAGACATCCAGGCTGCAGGCCCTTTCAAAGCATTCATGTGTGAATGTGTATGTCCCTGGCAGAGTCTTGAACTCTATGTGGTTGTCTGCGTTTGCCAGGAATTTGTAACAGACCAGGGATTTGTACCAGGTTGCGGTTGAGGTTGAGACATGGTAGAGCTGCAGGCCTGCACGTGAACACTGCAAGCCCATGGAAGGCATTGTGTGATGTTCATGTCTCTGGAGGTGTCTTAGATTCTGTGTGCTTGCTGCGCGCAGGTGATTGCCTTTGCCCGTCAGCAGGGCCTGGCACAGTTTGCTGCAGATGATCGGCTCAGTGACCAGTTGGTCATCATCAGGTGAGTTGGAACGGATCGCAAAAATGGCAGGCAAGCAACACGATGTCCCAACCAACTCCATGATGCCTGTGCCTCAGAACTGACAGCAGCCGTGCTTTCCACTCCCTGCAGTGGGCCCTCTTCTGGCTACTTTGTCGGTGAGGAGGAGCTCGCTGAGATGGAGTTCGTGACCATGGTGGTGGGCGATGAGGCGTCTGAGCTGGTGGAGCTCAAGGGCTACCTGGGAGAGGACACCATCGCCTACAGGTCAACTAAGGTGAACATGGCAAGATGATGACGCCTGTGTCAGAGATGGTGAGCAAACACGCGACATCATGCTTATCAGACTTGCTTGAACACTGCATTGTGGTGTGATGCCGTGGTGTTGCGGTCTGCAGGAATATCTATCACTTTAGAGCTGTCATTATGGTGCCTGAGGTTCCTCCATAGTACCAGCAGCACCATTTGCAGGACTTTGCAACCCTTATGAATTTCCGACATGGCGGCGCTTGCTTGCCCTTGCGTGGTCTTCCCGCTTCAGGTTGGTCTTGACCTGGTGTGCGACCCCATTGAGACGCCCCGCAAGACCAAGATCGTGTGCACCCTGGGCCCGGCCTGCTGGAGCGAGGAGGGACTGGCGGGCCTCATGGACGCGGGCATGAACGTGGCCAGGTTCAACTTCAGCCATGGCAATCACGCCGGGCACCAGGAGGTGAGCTGGGCTGGGAGATTGGTTTTGGCCAGGCGCGATTGACCTGATCAAACTGGATCTGGATCTGGCGTGTGCTGGGGCAAAGTGCCTGAAGACATGAACTCTAACGTATCAACATGCTGTCTGGCACCACGTGCTGGCCTGGTGTGACGTGGTCAAGCTTTTGGCGCACACACTGTTGAGAGACCATGCCGCGGCAGCAGAAGGAATCGTCGTGCAAAATGCCGCATTCCATGCTACCATATGCCATGTATGTATGTAATGCCATCGTATGCAACCATATCAGGATTTTCCATACCCGTTACCGGTGCTTGACCTGACCTGGTTAATTGACAACGAGAAATGGGAAACTTGATCAACCCTGTTTGCAGGTTCTTGACCGAGTTCGTAAGATCGCTGTCGCCAAGGGTGTGCGTCCTGCCGTGCTGCTCGACACCAAGGGCCCGGAGATCCGCACCGCCATGCTTAAGGACCACCAGCCCATGATGCTGGAGGCGGGGCAGGAGGTCACGGTGGTGTCGGTGGGGGACGCTTACGAGACATGGGAGGGCTACAAGAGCGAACAAGGTGTGGACATTTCTCCTTTCTCAGCAAATGTTCAAGAAACAGAATGCGCTCGCAGATACTGTTCAAGCTTCTATCCCGCTCTGTTTGTTCAGAATTTATTTGGCATGATTCCTGCATCTGTGTGTAGATGGCATTGCCAGCTTGCAGCTCTCAGATCTTTCGAGTGACAGGTGGAGTGAATAATAAAGCAAGCATGCAAGTGAACTCTAGGCATCCATGAGTAGGTGTGGACGGTAAGACGTGTTCCTCTACGAAGTCTCCTTATGCCTGTTCTTGTGTGCAGGTGAGATCAAGATTGGGCTGTCCTACCCGTACCTGTGCCAGGACGTCAAACCAGGCGGTCGCATCCTCATCGGTGATGGCGCGGTGCGTAATGCAGCAAGAAAATGTGCATCAAGGCAATGCAAGAGAGCCACCTCCTCTGCCCAGCCAACAGCCAACCTGCAGCACGCACTTTGCTGTCGAGCAGTCACAATGCAGTGCCTTTCCTTCCTGTACCAGTGGCGTCCCATCATGCCCTTGCCGTATGCCCACCCGTTGTATGATTGTGTCTCCACACGTGCAGATCAGCATTGAGATCCTAGAGATCCTGAGTGACAAGGAACTCAAGGGCAAGGTCCTCAACAGCAAGATGTTGGGAGAACGCAAGAACTGCAACCTGCCTGGTGTCAGGGTAAGTTTGATGGTGAAGCCTCAGATTTATGCCACCAGCCTGCCTGTGTTCCTTGGTCCACCTTTGTACTAGTCTGGCCTGGCTGGATTTGTCCTGCTACAGCTTTGGAGTAAACAGCCCTTGCTGCATGTATGTGATGCTGGGATGGCAACGTCAATGCCTCACTCTCCACTGACCATCTGGTCCTTTCGTTTAGGTACGGCTGCCAGTCCTGACGCCAAAGGACCTGGAGGACGTGCAGAAGTTTGCATGCAAGAACTACATGGACTACGTGGCAGCCAGCTTCGTGCAGACTGCTGATGACGTCAGGTGAGCAGAGGCTGCCAAACCACCTGGCAGCTAAGCATTCTAATCCAAGTCAGCAACACACCAGTGACGTTTAATTGATGGGTGGAATGCTTGCTCAGCGAGTTTCACTTGGATGTTCCTGTTGTGTTGCTGCAGGTTCATTCGAAAGTCGTTGGATGAAGCGGGTGGCAAGCTGATCAAGATCATCAGTAAGATAGAGAGCTCGTTTGGGCTGCAGAACTACGACGCCATTCTCCAGGAGAGCGACGGCATCATGGTGGCACGCGGGGATCTGGCCATGGAGATCCCTTCGGAAAAGGTGGGCGGACTGGAGTGTGTGCGAGGGAAAGCTCAGACCACATCAGAGCAGGCTCAGCGCCAACCAGTGCCATTCCTCAGCACATCATATTCAAAACACTCCATGAAGCGGCACACTGGTCTCCAGAGAGTCTGCTTGTCATGCTTCCTCGTTTCTTGGATTCATTTACTTGCCACCCCTTGTCCCGTCAGCTGGCTGTGTTTCAACTGTTGAGTCGGTGTTTGCACCCACAGGTGGCCCTTGCTCAGAAGATGATGATCACCAAGGCGAACATAGCCGGCAAGTTCATCATCACCGCCACACAGATGCTGGAAAGCATGGTCGAGAGCCCACTCCCCACTCGTGCGGAGATGACAGATGTCGCCAATGCGGTGTTTGATGGCACGGACGCTGTCATGCTGTCAGGTCAGTGAACACAGGCACGTGATGCTCTGTTTTGAATTTGTGCAGCCGGTTGGCACATCGAGCACATCTCTTAGTGCGGTCTCTTCGGTGCAGGCCTCTATCCTGAACTTAGACGTCTGAGTTGCACAGCGAGACAGCATGGTCTGTTCGTGTGCAAAGACCGTATGCTGACTGTTCACCTCGTCGGTCGTTGATGAGCGCAGGCGAGACAGCCAGTGGCAAGTTCCCAGAGAAGGCGGCGTCAACCATGGCGGCCATTGTAGCCAACGCCGAGGTTGGAGTCAATTACTATCAGGTACGGAATTTCGTTGCAACTTGACACGCGGCGCATTCCACACTAGCTCGCCGCCACGCTTAATATTACAAAATGGAACCTAGATGCTGATGCACCATCGCAACTGTCGCATTGCAGTACGACACGATGCATGTGTTCGTCGCTCGCCGTCAGGCGCGATAATGATGTCGGCTGGATTCTAGATGCTGCAGCGCTGCCCTCGCTCGAGACGGTTGACTTGATCACACTTGCCTGTTTCAACGCAGACGTACGACTTCATTCGTGATTTCACCGCCAAGCCAATGAGCACGAAGGAGGCTGTGCTGGGTTGCGCCGCCAAGGATGCTATGGACGTCAAAGCAGGAATGATCATCGTGGTCACCACCAAAGGTCAGACCTTGCCGCAAGTAACAAGAACGTGTCTGCCTCTCGAGTACGAGCACTTGTATGTACCTTCACAACGCTGGGTTTGCTATCCATTTAGGTGTACCTTGTCTGCTCGAGCTGCTCGGCTCTTGTTGACAAGTTTGGCGTTTCTGTTTTGTATGACATGTACCCAATCAAAACCATGCAACTGTGGTTGCCCATAGGTGATGCTGCACGCATGGTTGTCAAGTACCGTCCCCGAGTGCCTGTGCTGGTGGTCACCAACAGCGAGCGTGTGGTGCGGCAGTGCGGCCCCGTGTACGCGCTGCACCCGTACTTCGTGGACACAATCCCGTATTCAAGAGAAGATGTGGACTTTGAGATCATGTTGGAAAAGGTGAGAGGCCGGCTTATCACCTCAGCCGAATCCAGACAAGAGCCTAAACCCTCGGGTAAGCTTCTTACGTACAAGGCCACGTGCTAAAAAGCCACTGTGTAAAACGGTCAAGGATGTAATGGTACCTGCTATGCCTTAAATGTGTACCTTGTAAGGCAGAACACCACCTGTGTCTGGTTGTGTACGAATATGTACTCTCTGTGATGCTCTCAGGCCACCATCTACGCATGTGAGGTGGGCCTGTGCCAGCCCGGGCGGGAGGTGGTGGTGGTACACGGCTGCCTGGAGTCGGACGCAGAGAGCATGCCCATGGTCTGCATCAAGGTGAGAGGACAACACACAAATGGTGTTTGTCAAGGCCATAGCAACAGCTCCATGACAAGCTTGCTATGCCATGGAGCAACTAAAGCAGGTGATCTGGCAGCTGTGCGCACATACCCCCACATGCCCAAATGGGTCGAGTGTTAGTGTCTGTGTGTGCGTTGTTAAGACTGCATTGAAGTGCTCAACCCGGGCACGAGAGGTGAAGGGCGATGTCTTGACCAGATGATCACATGAAACCAACAAAGAGCTGAAGCAGGTCATGTGGCAGGCACATGCACCCACTGAATTCATGGCCATGCGTGCTTGCCCGGACGTAGATTGAACGCAAGCTTGCTGTTCCACAGAGTAGCCAAAGCAGGGCATGCGGCATGTGTAAGCTCATGCTCGTTCTGCACGTGCGGATGGGTTGGTGTCCGCATTGTTTGGTTTCAGCCTGCAGGCAGTGCTTTTGTGACAGTATGCTCCTGGCATGCTCGCAGGCTGCGCCTGGTGTGTCCATGCCCTATGTGGCCAGCGATCGTGACAACACCAAGACGCTCTCCCTGCGTACCACCGCCATCTCACTGAGTGATGTGCTCACACCCGCGGCGCCACCACGCAAGACCAAGGTGTGCGGATCTGCGTGCACGTCGAATGCCGACTGAGCTGCGGCGATTGTGCCCACTACCACGCATGTTAAATAACCATGTCGTGCCACATGTACCATGCATGTTCAATAACCATGTCGTGCCATGCACTGTCTGATGGTTCTGAAGGTCATGTAGGCTATCGGGTAATGACAGCATAATGCAAAAACAACATCAGTGTCTCACCAGAAACACGGTGTTGGATGACCAAAGCCTCTGTCATGACGTGCGCAGATTGTGTGCACCCTTGGCCCTGCCTCCTGGGGCGAGGAGGGCCTCAGCAAGCTTGTGGACGCGGGCATGAACGTCGCCCGGTTCAACTTCAGCCATGGCACGCACGAGGGACACCAGGAGGTGCTGGACAGGCTGAGAAAGGTAAGCGACTGCCACTCAAAACTAAAGCCTAGTCAGGGCCTGAACCTGGTGTTCACGATCCTCATTTTGCTGTGTTGAGTTGCCTACCCCAAGCATCACGAATGCCCATGGACTGTGCAGTCGTTGTAGTGGCAATACAAGTTGTTCTCAGTGTCTTGGCGTGTACGCTCAAACACTTGTGGCTTGTTTATAGAAATGCACACCGCTCAAGCATCATCCAAGGCCTTGCCTATGGCTCAAGCCCAACTTGTGTGAAACCGCATCAGTCCTTCACCTGCCTTGCCCTTCAGATATCCGAGAACAAGAGGAAGCGCGTGGCAACACTGCTGGATACAAAGGGTCCCGAGGTAAGAACATACCTCATGCCCATGGGCTTGGTTCATGCATACACGCCACGGGAACCGGAGAAAGCTCAACCATGCAGACAGGGCATCCACAATCCCAAAGGTCATGTTGGCTGTGCGCCACTTTTTCTTTCACGATTATGCCCAGCCCGTGCCGGAGTGCAATGCATGCAGAAGCGACGCTTCACAGCAGTCATGTGCAGGCAGGCTGTGAACCGAACATGCCCCACAACCCTATACTGACACACATCAGGCATTCAGCCAGTCGTTTCATTTCATGCAAGCATTTCTGCTCCCAGTGTGCATACAACTTGCTCCTCAGCATGCGTGTACGTGTTTTGCTGTATGCCATGTTGCAGATCCGCACTGCCATGACGCGCGGCGGCGAGGACATCAACCTGGTGGCGGGCCAGGAGGTGACGCTGGTGGCCGTTGGGGATTCCTACGACAAGTGGGAGGGATACAAGGACGAGGCAACAGGTGCGCAGAGTGGCTTCTGTTCAACCATTGCAAGCATTGCTAGGGACCTGGCGTGCAAGTCAAGCAGTAAACAACGCCTTTTCTTGGATGCCTCTTGGCTGACATGATATGCTGCGCCTTTTGGGAAACAAAGCAAGAGAGAAAGACAACGCAATCCAAGAAGGCGGAGATCCAAACAGAGGTGTAGGTCCTCGAGCAGTAAGCAGCAGACCTGTTAGGCTGATGATGGCGTGTTATGGCCAATCAGGCAAGCTTCGTGGCCAGCTGTGCACTCGAGGCAGGCTGAGACTGGCTGAGTCACCTTGTCTGACTGCGACACTGTGCCCCACACTCTGCAGGGGAGACCAAGGTGGGCATCTCCTACACCAAGCTGTGCCAGACGGTTGGCCCCGGCAAGAGGATTCAGGTGGCGGACGGGTCACTGAGCATCGAGGTCCTTGAGCTTCTGAGTGACACTGAGCTGAGGGGCCGCTGCCTAAACTCCAAGAGCCTGGGGCCACGCAAGAACGTCAACCTACCAGGTAAATGAAGTGTGCAGGACGCCAATCAGGGGGAGCAGGCACACTGTGACATTACATGTGTGTTTTTATTACATTGTCCAACATTAAGTGTTGTTGTGTACTGCTGCTTGGTGCAACATCGTGCAGTTGCAGCCGTTTCCTAGAATCACAACTAGATCTTTTAAAGGTACTCAAAAAGTCTAGTTGTTGACTAACATGCTGGCATTTATCAGTGCAGGCAGCCCATGTGCATGTCTTGCCTCTGATCTGGTATAGGCTACCCGTTGTGCGCCCTTCTGCATACTGACACATCACGCGCCATAGGGGCTGATACTCCATTAGAAATGCTCCAGTAGCGTCTTGCCTTTGCCAGACACACTGCTGAAAAGCGTCATCATGCTTGTTCGCGTGCACCTCAGGCGTACACGTGGACATCCCAGTGCTCACCCCCAAGGACATCAATGACCTGCAGCAGTTCTGCTGTAAAAACGACATGGACTTCGTGGCGGCCAGCTTCGTGCAGGTGGGTGGTTTGAGACACTGCTGATGGCGAGCCTTTGATCTTTGACGGTGTCTCATGCAAACCGTATGCTGTGCCCTTGTGTTTGAATTCCTGACGTCATCAGAACTGCAGTATCTGTTGTGACGACATGCAAATCATCTGAACGCTGTGCCCTTGCACTTGATGTCCGGAAGTCATTGTGAGTTGAACAACCACACATTGCGCACGTGCATGTGCTGCCCCTGCAGAGTGCCGAGAACGTGCAGTTCATTCGCAAGGTGCTGACCGAGGCGGGCGGTGCCCATGTGAAGATCATCAGCAAGATTGAGAACGAAGCGGGGCTGCAGAACTACGACGCCATTCTCCAGGAGAGCGACGGCATCATGGTGGCACGCGGGGATCTGGCCATGGAGATCCCTTCGGAAAAGGTGGGCGGACTGGAGTGTGTGCGAGGGAAAGCTCAGACAACATCAGTGCAGGCTCAGTGCCAACCATGCCATGTGTGACAAGTCGAACTGTGTGTAAGGAACAGTTTGGTTCGGTCGCTCAAATCGTGTGTGCCATGCATTTAGCTGACGGTGACATTGACTTGGGAGAAGTGCTGATGCGACCCTTGGTCCTTAACTTGGTACTGTTGAAGTTGGAGTCTTCTGTTGCCACTTGACTGTGCCTCAGCTGGGCCTCACCTCTTTGCATTTCCAGGTGGCGCTTGCTCAGAAGATGATGATTACCAAGGCGAACATAGCCGGCAAGTTCATCATCACCGCCACACAAATGCTGGAGAGCATGGTGGCCAACCCACTCCCAACTCGTGCGGAGATGACAGATGTCGCCAATGCGGTGTTTGATGGCACGGACGCTGTCATGCTGTCAGGTCAGTGATGGCGATACCGTACGTCCTCAAAATCAACACGGGGACTTTTTAGAAAAATTTTCAGAACACGAGCAAAACACAAGGGTCGTTTTTGTTTTCAATCGAGACTTCACACGAGGCCATTTTACAATCATTTTCCAACGTGAAGGTAGGGAAAGCCACCTTTGATTGCATCAGTATCCATCTGGGCGGTGTCATATCATAATTCAGCCATGGTAGCACACTTGACAGCAGCACACTGTCACTGTGACCTGCTTGTCAGGGCTTGAAATGAAAGGATCACAGGATCACATGGAGCCCGGCGATTGATTTCATAACACAAGACTTCACACGACGACATGCATCTGATTCCGTGCTTGCAAGGCAGTCTTATGCAGTTTGTCAGGGTTCATTCACGTCCGCAGTGTGCTCACAGCGCCCACATCCAAGCCGCCCCACTCATGAAATTTTTTCTCGTGCTTATGCTTCTGGTGATGCATGCATGAGCTGCTTCTTGCCAGGTGCTAATGCATTCAATACACCAGTTGCAATGTGGCAAAGGGGTTTGGGAGCTGTCAGTCTGCTTCGTTCACCTGGAAATGTGTTGAGCATCCTCTTGAGCCTGAAGTGTCCTGACCGCCGCGTAGGTGAAACCGCCAGCGGCAAGTTCCCTGACACAGCAGTGGCAACCATGGCAGCCATTGTGGCCAACGCCGAGAACGCAAGCTGCTACACGGCCACACAAGCCTTCATCAGGTGGGCATTGTGAAGCAGGACTCGATTGCAATCACAACATGCTTTCGGCATGTGTCTGTTCTGGTTTCCGTGTCTTCCAACTGTTGAAGACTCTTCCAGCTTAGCTGTCCTTGGTTTTAGATGCATAGACGGTGCAGTCTCTTGATTCCAGTGCGCTGGTTGCCTGGGCTTGGCAGGGATCACTCCCTCAAGCCTTTCTGCATGTCCGAGGCCATCGGCGCCACTGTGGCCTCCACCATGGTCGAGTGCAATGCACAACTGATCATCGTCATCACCGAGACGGGCAGGGCGGCGCGCATGGTGGCCAAGTACAGGCCTGCGGTGCCACAAGTGAGTGTGTGGAAACCGCCAAGGCCAACCATACCAGCGCACTTTTGTCAACACCCAGCACCTTTGGTTGGCATTCACACACGGCACAGACTTCAAAGAGGGCCACACGGCAAAGACGGCGTGGCCAATCGCAGGATCATGTGTGCAGCAAAGAGTGCCACGCACGCAAAATGAACACAGTGCTTTTGAAGAGCTCGGGAACGTTGCCTGCACAGTCTGTATGCACGTGCCTCTAGAGGGTTAGTCTGCCTGTGTGTAGAACCTGCTCAGGTCCATGACTCAGGGTGGCTTGTGTTGCGCTCTTTACAGATGGTGATCACAACCAACGAGCATGTGGCCAATCAGGCCAGTGCTATCTTTGGTCAGCACGCAGTCAAGGTGCCCACCCTCAACGTGCCTATCGACGCCCTTGTCATTGCAGCTCGCACCGAGGCGACACAGGTAGGAGCCCCGGTCTACAAGTGGGGTTCTTTGGCTCACACTTCATATAACATTCAAGTTGCTGTCCAAGCACGAAGCCATTAGCCATAATGTACTTGACATTATTCAAGGCGTGCTGAGGGGGGACCGTGCTGAGCTTGAAAGTGCTCGATGACCACAGAGCATGCTGCCACCTTTCCATGTTGCATCGCCCTCTACTGTGGGAGAAGAAGAGTGGCAGCAGCGCCAGGCAACTTTGGGTTTGGATATCAGCCAGCCGTTGCATATGCGTCCATTTCAAAAATTGACTTGCTTGCTTGCATCTGTGGCTGGCACGCACTGCACCCTGTGGTGTCAGCCCTGGCAGTGCCCTTGATTAATGGGCGTGTTCAGGCCAAAGAGTTAGGCCAGAGAGAGTGAGATGGTCTTGATACTGTGCTTAGCCTCGAGCGTGTTTTGCCTAGATTCAATTACTCAAATCTCTGTCTGCCCACTGCAGGAGGACCTGTGGCCCGGCCAGGGCATTGGCATTGTGCTGCTGGGCAGCGACGGGCCGTCAGCCGACGAGGTGCCCGTCATGCGGGTGGTCGACCTCAAGGAGCTGAACGTGGCGGGACTGCTGGCTAGGCCCTCCGACTTTGGGGGCCTCAACAAGATGCCCGGCCTCAGGGTCTAGCAGCCTGCTGGATTGTGGGTGTGACTTCCTGGCCTGTGCATCTTGTGAGCAACAGGTCCGGCTTGAAAACGTGGCTCAGAAAAACGCTCTGTTGTGTGTCTGGCTAGGAATGCACGGCGCTTAATTATCAGGAAATTGTAGCACAGCATCCGTTGGTATTCCTCCAAAGACTCTCCCAACAAGAATGTGTTGTTGGCAGGCGTGCCAACGTCAAGTCATACGTGTGCGGTTTGGATAGCCATCACATCACGATGGCCTCACAGGCATTGTGCGTCTGGCGGACTGAAGGATCAGATAGTCAAGGCAACAGCGCATAGAACAACTGATGACATAAGACCTGACGCTTGACAAACCACTTGCAAACAGGCTGGATTCATAGGGGCCTCTGGTTTGGCCCTGCAAAACGTGTTTGATGTACAGCAGAATGTATGATTTGCAGCAGGAACAGGAACAGCAGCAGTAGGCGATAGCTGCTGCACCCCAAAACAGATATTTTCAAAGCAGGTTTTGATTGATACTTTGATCTTTTGTTCAAACTGGATTGCTAGAGGACTTATTGATTTTGTGATGTTGAAAGCTTTATAAGGATGCTGGGTTATCTTTACTAGCATGTGATTTCGTCATTAGTATTGCTGATGTATGGGTGCCAGGGCTCGCATCCTGGCTGCAGAATTACAGCAGTTGGGACATGTGCAGATTGGCCAGTGCATGTGCTTGTTGCTGAACAAGATTTTCTGTTTGGTCATGTCATCATCCCACCGTCATGGGCATGGCAGTGACATGACATTCCGTGGTGGTCATGTCAGAGGCTGCTTTTGGGAACTGCGCAGCCATGCAGGAAAGGGGTTGATGGCCTGGGTACTTAGGCTCCCACCTGGCTCAGTAGCAGGAGTGGCTCTACATAGCAGAGCATGTACATCGTCGGAGCTGTGGATGATTGTACATCAAACCGTGTACAATGGAACAAATAGATGTCTAACATACTGGTTCTTGCCTCAGGCCCCTTGCAGCTGTGCCTGCAGGCCCCAGTTCTAACCAGATTCATTGCGCCAATTGCCTTTCTCGAGCAGCCTGAGAATGCTCTTACAAGGAACACTTTCAATGCGATAAAAAGAAGTTCTTTTTCTTTTCTAGTGATGTTTGTTGTCTTGCAGGCAAGACGTGTGGTGACCTGGGTCTTTTGAGCAGCGCTGTAAACTGCGTGTGAAGAAAAAAAACTGTGAAAATGGTGTGACTGAAATGTTGTGAAAATGGTGTGAATGAAATGTTGATGATGTGTGGTGACCCAGTCATGACTAGTGTTGTGTGGGACTGTGCGGTGAGGTGCAATATGTTGGTAGACGATAGAGGTAACGAGTTAGGGCTAAATAAGAGACGCACTTGCTTTTAGGGCTTTGATAAGAGACACACTGCTTACATGGTGGGTCCACTCAACGAAACTCAAACCAGCTCAAAATCACTCAAACCAGCTGACTGTCCTGCCAACAGCAATGCCGCAGCACCTAACACCCTCGAAGTGCTCACAGTGTGTAGAGAGGAGCGGGCCAGCCTCCTTTTTTTGATCAGACAACACTGGTTGGGACGGGCGCAGCCGGTCATGCCCAAACTTGCAGGGGCTTACCTAGAGAGACTGGTGCCTGTATTCAGAAAATCTCACACTGACTAGACAAGCAGACCTGCCGAAGGACTTAACCAAGAAGAAATCTGCTCTCCGCTGCAGTGTATTACATGGAGGTTTCATGAGCGAACATCTCACCAAGCCGTGGCATAGATTCTTTCAGTCTTCAGGATATGGCTACGGAGAAAAGCTAGGCATTGGCCATGAAGCATTTGAACAGTGTTCAGCGTGCTGTCGTGACTACTGCTACCTAGCAGCATCAACCCCGTGTACGCATCAACATGTCATTTTTGCACTCTCACTAGCAGTACACAGCACTCTGACGCTCGTGACAGAGTTTCGTGCCTGAGCACACTTCATCTCCCAGCAGCAAAGCCCAGCTTCTCCTTCTCACATCGGCGCCCATGCTTGCCGTGCAGTGGGTGACCCAGCATCAAAAGGCTGGGGCTGGGAAGGCTGGGGGGCCTGGTCCATGCACGTCACCTCTGTGTTGTACACAGGGTTCGTGTGGCCATGCTCAACCTGCACACAATTCATCGCAGTTTGTGTGTGTGCGATACTGGTGTGCATGTGCACTGCAACAGGTAAGAAGCAATGTGTCTTACATATCCTGGGCACTCGTGTGCAGTCCCTGCCATGCTCCATCGGCTGTGCCGCCATGAGACAGCGGGTACATCTGTCGCACTGCATCTGTCATAGTCAAAACATAGTATCTGTCATAAGCATTGTAGCCGCACCTTGGTCGTGTGGACTGCTTTGGTCATTTCTATATCACTGTCTGATGTACGCTGCCGTTTCAAGCAGACGCAGCACATAACCACTAAGCCTATGCAGAGAATGGCAACACCTGCATGCACCAAGCAGGTTCCGCAGCAGACGTGCACAATTGGACACCAGGATCATCACGGGGATAGACATAGGATAGGATGTGATGCATACAGGACACTGACTTGTTGTACGAGAAAGTTGTTGTTGAAGCAGCGCACCGTTCGACCAAAAGTGTGGCCAATCCCCGTCACTTGAAGGTTTGACGGGTTGGAGTCCCTCCCTCCCCTCATGTGATGCAGGAAGGACAAGTCAGCCCGTGCTGAAAGCCTGCTTCTATTGATGCATCATGCAATTGCTCGCACCAGTAATGGCGCCTGCGATGATGATAACAGCAGTGCTGTTTTCCGATAGCCACGAGGATGCTGAACCTGAAGACTGGAATGACACGCCTGCACCTTAAGCAAGGACGGGGCATGTTTTGGGTGTGTGGCCTGCCAGGTGAACGCACATGTCAGATGCAACAACCTCTGTGTGATGCTGCTCTTGATGTCCATGCTTGCGCCTCAGAGGCTCGTGTTGCATGCACCATTGAGCCACCGCTGTCTAGCAAGCACAATCAATAGAAAGGCATACTTCCACTCCTGAGTGCATGGTGTGCTATGCTGTGCATGCTGCACGCATGAGAGGACGAGCGGAGCAGACACATCCAGCCAATGAGGCCTGGTCATGAGATGTGATTGTGCTGGCTGGTCAACACCCTGTTTACGCTGCATTACGGTCAAAAACTGCTGTACGGTGCGTGCCGCTTACCTTCAGCGGCCGCGCTTGTTGCTCCCATCAGCAAAGCGCAGGCCAGCCTCACAAAAGCTGAGGGCTTCATCTTGTCGAGGCGCGCTAAAGCGCCTCGGGCTTGAACATCATACGCTGCGTCAGGCTGTGGGCAAATCTGGCACAATAGCGAGCTGTGCGCAGTAAGGCACAATAACAAAGTTTGCGAATATCACTTGCCTGCGAATATCAGTTGTCCCTCCGAGAAACGTGCCGTACCATTTCGGATGGGTTGCCTGCATTTGTTGCTTTGTGGCGTAAAGGAAAATCTCAAAAGGTCTGTCAAGGTAAATGTTCAAGCGCTGAAGCCAGCAGGGCTGAAATTTTCATAGCGGGACTGATGAGCTGGACTGACCGGAAGCAAACGCGGGCTGGAGTGCTGCAATGGATCTGCAGCAACAGCAAGGATCCTCGGCTTCTGTGCAAAAGCATCTGCAAATTGTACAGATGGAATGCCGCCACCGGGGCGGTGACACCATGTTTGGCGGACAAACTAAAAGCCAATGTTGACTTTGGAGCCCATGTTGAGGCTGAACACAAGCACGCCATCAACCAAGTCTCTGACATATGTCACGAATTTCTGAACCGGCAAGGAGGAACGCTTGCTGAGGTTCTGGAAGCAGATTGGGAGAAGGTGGTGGCTGTAGCTGCCAGCCTTTCCAGGCTTGCACATCATCTGCATACCCAGGGCAGGTGAGCCACGTGCCTGCCTGTCCGATCACTGTGTATGAGTGTATGTGTGAGAAACGCCATCTCAGGTCAGATGAATGACCGTCGTGCTCGCCCAGAATCTCGACTTGGCACTGCAGTATGCACTATGGTGGGTGGAATCATGCCCATATGCCCACACAGGTATGCATGCACACAGGTATGCATGCACGTACGGTGGACTGAATCATGCATGCCAGCCGCCTGCAGGTGCCCAAATTGCGAATTGGAAGGGCCCGGCATCAGCTGCTCTGCGGCTCGTGCCCATATGCTTCACGCCCACCTTGACTTCTGCATTCACGTTGGGGACTCCATCGTTGCGCATGGCAAGGCGGCACCACTTCAGTCTCACGCACCCCCAACCTTCTGCTGTCCGCACTCCAGCTCTGGTCGCGCGGCAGCCGCCACTCATGCTGCATGCCGGGCCAAGATAGCCGCCTTGCCTCGCCTCAACCCTTGTTCGAGTGGGCCCATGCCTTGGCACATGGTGCCCTTTCACATCGTTCAGCATCACGTGATGAAACTGGCATCCATTGTAAAGGACAGTGCTGTTTCTGTCGTTCCTGAGGGCACCCGCCACCTGCAGCTGCCTGCACCGGCCACTAGCCCAGCAACACCAGGGGTGCTGGAAATGACAGCCGCACTTGACGCATACGTCAACTCCCAGACCAGCATGGCCAGGAAGCCTGCTGCTTCAACCATCGCAGTGCAGCGGACAGCGAGGATACCTACACGTGATGGGGCAGCAAGCTCCCGGCCAAGCACTGCCAAGAAGTTGAGCGTGTCAGGTTTGGCTCAGCCTGAGCTACCCCAGTTGGCTGTCAACAAGGAGGGCACGTCCCACACAGGTGTGTAGTTCACACACAGGCTCAACTGAATCTTGGCAGATCGTGTATGTGCAAGCATGCGCACGCCCAGGTGTTAGTGTTGACCAGAAGCATAGGTTTATAGAGCAAGCATGCCCCGGTTGGTTGCAGTAACGCTGTTTCCATCCATCTGTAGTATGACCAGGAGGTCTAGGGTCCTCTAGAGAACGCAGGATTAAGATACTAGCCGATATGGCGTGCAGTCCGTTGCACCAGTTGACACAAGACCAAGACCATAGTGTGGGAGCTCAATCCCGCTGATCGGTGTCACTTCGCTGCAGGTACTACCACACCGGACTCACCCGTCTTCCATTCGACAGCTCGTTGCGACAGCTCGTCACAAAACCAACCCGACTCGCCATGGCTGCACTTCGACTCGCCTGGGGGGTTGTGGAAGACGGATCCGAGCAGCTTATTGCCTGACAACGAAGAAGTCAACGCCTGGCTAAGAGCGGCCGAGGTCGGACCGTTGAGCACAGAGGGATGCATTTCTTGTGCCGGCGCTGGCGATGTGGCCAGGGACAATGGGGCTGGAAGTGACGTTGGCGCCGTCGGCAGTGTGCCTAGAACCGCTGTCGGGCAAAGCGGGGCAAGCGGCAGCACGGGGTTGCACGCTGCTCCCACGCGCGAGCGTTTGTTGAGCCAGATAAGCGACCAAAGCAGTAGCGTTGGCCTGCTTGCTGGCCTGGAGGCGCCTGAAGCTTGGCTGCCATCAAGCGATGAGGTGGAATCGTGGCTGCGACACGCTGCCTGCACGGAAGGTCGCGCGGTTTCCAGCAAAGCTTACATTGCCGATGACAGTTTGGGACGTCCAACCATGGCCAATGCTGAAGCGGCAACATGTGGTGACGGCAGCACGCTGCTGAGCCCTCCAAGCGAAGGTTGTAGCGCCAGCAGTGGAGGCCATCCAACTCGAGGCATACTGCCACACGCAGATGCTGGCCCAACAGCCCAGCAGCTCCTAGCCTCCAGCAGCCAGCCAGCCTGCCAGCCAGCAGCATGCAGTACAAGCACACTCGCGCACCCCGCACAGGGCGTCCCGCACGCATTGCCGCCCGACAATAACCAAACAGTCTGTCAGTCACCACAGGACGCTGGAAACGGTGTGCGGACGCCAAGCCGTACCCTGCAGTCAACCAGCAGCAGCACAAGGCCATGTCATCTCCCCCCCTGGTGGTCTGACCTGCTGGATAGTGATGAAACACTCTCACTGACAACAATGCCTACAGGGCAGAAGCCACTAGCAGAAGGCTTCAACCAGGGCACTGGTGGGACATTGTCGACCTTGCTGCCGAGTGGAGCAGCACTTGGTGTGGGTGGTTGTGAGCCGAAGCTTGCACAACTCGATGTTGGCCTCGGGTCTGCATGCGGCGCAGAGAGTGCACCATGCACACCTCAGGTTGTGAGTGAACCACGTGGGCGCAGCCAAACAAGCCCTGTAGCTGCACACCAGGCAGGCTCTGCAGACCGACTTGAGATAGCACTGAGCGACATGGGCAGTGCAGCACTGCATCAGGAACAGGAACAGGAGCAGAGCGCGCCAGGTGTTCAGCTTGCTGCACAAGCTGAGCCACACGTGGCGGCTCTTGAACTTTCATATCCCACACGCTCTGCAGAGCTTCTTGGTTGCCAGGGCAAACTAGAACCAGCCACTTCTGATGGGCAGGTGCAGGCAGTAGCGAGCTCGGTCCAGCAGCAGCAGCAGGAGAGTGGCGACGCCATGAGTCCTGCTTCATACATCAGCCCTGCAACGCCTGAGCTGCGGGCCGCCCTGCAGTCCCGCGGATCACCTCGTGATGACGTGGCTCTGAGCCCAGTCATTGCAAGCAGCATGTACCGCCTACAAGGTTCTGGGCTAGAGCCTACTACGACTGTGTTACCATTCAACAGCGTCACCACAGGTCACCACACTGCTGCCACAGACATGCTGATCCCTGCTGCAACCATGACAAGTGCTTTATCCAGCAGGACAGGATGTGGGGCAGGCTCGCTGCTGGCAAGTTGTGTGGCAACGGTCTCACAGGGAGACTTTGATGGCTTGACCGTCCGTCGCACAGGCAGCAGTGGGGGTATGAAGGGTGGGGCACCACACAAAGAACGAATGAGCAGCACGGATGGTAAGATCAGCCAGACTCCTGTCAGGATCATGGGCTTAGATGGCAGGATCAGCGCCTGTCGTCCTGCTGTGTCTGGCAGTGGAGCAGGCAGAAGCAGGGCCAGCAGTGGAGGAACCAGCACCAGCTGCCACCTGGCCGGGACGTCAAGCGCTTCCGCAACAGTCAGCAGCACTAGCAGCAGACGCTTCAGTGGTTATGGCAGCGTCTGCAGTGCTGACAGTGGTCAGGTGCCAGTGTGTGGCACAGCGGCTCCTGTGGCTCTGACCAGCAGCTCACTGCTGATGGCCAAGGTGGCCGAAGACACGAATGCAGTGGCAGCTGCGGTGTTGGCCGTCAGTCAGCAGGTGAGCGCCGGTTCCCAAACCGTAGAGTCCAAAGCAAGACTTTGTCCAGCGTGCACTGCATGTGTGTATTATGCCTGGCTATCCACTTGTTTCACTCGGCACATCTTGGTAGTTTGGGTGCATATTCTGCTCGATGACTGTTGAGTAATCAGATGATTCAAACAGTGGCAGACAAAATGTCAGGCAGGGTGGATGTCACATCATGCTAAACATTCAAAGCGCAACTGAGGCACACTGAGCGCACTGGACATTCGCTCAGGACATTCGTACAGGACTTTCGCACAGGACATTTGCTCGTGCAGTGTTCTGTTGTTGTAGTGTTGCTCGTTTGCTCCCATGCCCTGTTTAAGGCTGAGCTCTAGCTTATGTGCACCTACAGTCAGCCAACCTCATGCATGTTTTGTATGCCTCTGCAACTGAATCCACCATGTAATTTGCCACTTTGGTTCAGGTGGATGAGCACTGGGCAGCAGCGGCAACCCTCATGCAACGCAGACGCTCACAGCGCAGCACCTGCCCACCTGTCATCAATATGGCCCACGTGTTCACAACACCAATCGTTTCTGCTTCGCTTGCTACACCTTGCATAGAGGCGGCGAGCGTTACAGCCTCTGCCAGTGTCCCAGCCTTGGAGCTGCTCCGCAGCCAATTAGTGGCTAACCAGAGCTCAGCTCCAGGCCAACCTACAACTGCCACTGCAGGTTTGGCTGCACCTCCAGCTGAACTGCCAGCTGCAGGCACGGCTCCGGCTCCTGCCGTTACACTTTGCAAGCACCTTTCCAAATCCCAGCCAGGCTTGGAGACAGCAGTGAGGAGAACTCTAGAGGCCCTTCAGCTGACGGATGGTGGCCTGGAGGGGCTGGCTGCTGCGGCTGAGGAGCTAGCCATAGCTGCTGGGGCTGCGGCATGTGCAGCCCAGTGCGGCAGCTCCTTCAGTGCCCCACCACTGCTGGTCCAACAGCAAGCTGCTGCTGGAACCAGCCCCACATCAACTCTGCCATTAACCTCAACCAGCTCATCTGGCCACGTCAGCTCAGGGAAGATCAACCCCACCAGTCTCGCTCCACCTTGCAAGCGGCAAGCCCGCAACCCATGCCCCGCACTACCAGCCTCATGCTTGATCTTGGAAAGCGTCTGGCAAGCCGAGCACGCTTGGGACAGGGAGGCTGGCTCAGGAGCTGCAGTTGCGTCGTGTAGCGTGGAGCACCAGATTGCGCTTCCTGCCCTGCCTCCAGCTGACCAAGTACTGCTGGGGCATGGACATGCCTACCTTCCAACCTTGCCACTAGTGCCCAAAACACAGCCTGCTGCACCTGACATGTGATTTGTCGCATTACAACGTTCATGCAACAATGAGAACTGTGCAGGGTAGAGGAATGCTGCAGGGCGCTTAACACAAATCTGACTGATATTGGACAGGGCAACAGGCTACCTGCTTGATGAATAGATGATTCTACAGTGTTTAAATCATGCTATTTGATTACAGTTTTCCTTGTACTGCTTGCTAAGCCTACCCAGCTTTCATAAACTACCAAGCTCTGCTTG
Source organism: Chloromonas sp. AAM2 (assembly GCA_004335635.1). Taxonomy (NCBI): domain Eukaryota; kingdom Viridiplantae; phylum Chlorophyta; class Chlorophyceae; order Chlamydomonadales; family Chlamydomonadaceae; genus Chloromonas; species Chloromonas sp. AAM2. The sequence continues at coordinate 69,236 of QAXH01004600.1, read as the reverse complement.
AGGACTTATCCTCAGGAGTCCTGAAGGCGCACCATAGCCGGCCAAGGGCCAACCATACACGTCAGGCGCACGGCACAAGGCATGCATGGACAACTCTGTGAATGATCATTCCAAAGGCGTGACCGCATTGTAACATAACAGGCGAACAGTGAGTAGCTTTGATTCAATGGCATCTGGCATTTTAATACATCAGGCAAAGCCTGACTCCAGTGACACATCACAGATTATCACAAGGGGCGTTGCAGTGAATCCAACTTGAATCTCATCCGTGTTTAGCAGGGGTTGCAACGGCAGTTGGGGTGACAACACTGGTGACCAGCGCGTGTTGACCTGGTGCACATCTCACAAAATGTAAGCTGCTTACCAGCTGCAAGGAAGACCAACCACGACTTGTTCTCATGACATGACTTTTCAAAAAGGGGATAGCCACATGCATCACGCAACCATGACATGCGCAATAGGCGTAGCATGTGAGGTCATCAGGCAAAAGCATCATATGCTTGTGAGCATGGCATGACTCGACTCAGGGTCATCACAGCAGCTGGGCCCTGGGACCCGGCGCAGGTGTGAAGGTCTGCTGCAGCGCCCGCCACGGGGAGATGCTCCAGGTCTGCTCCTGGCGGATTACTAGCCCGTCCTCGCTTAAGCTGTAGACAGTGTGACCTGGACAACACGAAGTGTGAGTGCAGCTGTCTTCGTAATTTCGCGCAACGCGCCACCTCAGCAGTTTGCAGCTTCTCTTCTGGATAGCTGTGACAATCTGCTATCACCAGAAAGGCTCTGCCGTGGGTAATGTCTTGAGCTGCCTTGATTGAGGACATGATAATGGGAAATTAGTGGGAAAGCAAGGTGGTTGACTGTGCCGTGCGTGTTTGTGTGTGAGCATCACACCTTGGAAGGGGTCCACCTTGGCCTGCCAGGGGAAATACTCATTCTTCAGCCAGCCTCCCAGCTGCCAGTCAGCTTCAATTGTTTTTGGCCCGGTGACTTTGATGTCCGTTAGCAGAACCTGCCCATCCACAAGGACTATTGGTCATGTTCACATCCATCGGGATTGGCCCTCAGTGATGAACCATGCATAATTTTCAGGCCCTGTTTGGTCTAACAACGTTTGCGGACAGGATAGCACCTTGAGGGCTGGCCACCACCATTACTATCCAGGTGTGTCGCAATCCCCTTCACTTGTAGGGTTGACGGGTTGGAGTCGCTCCCTTCATGTGATACCCCACTTCCTTGAGTATTTCAGTTGTTGATTTGTTCCACTAGCTGGTTGGGGAACGATTGTCCACCTGCCAACACCAGAATCCCAAACCGGTCAAACCCGAGAGTCGCACCTTGCTGAATTGGGGATCAAACAGAATGCCAAGCGCTGTCAAGTAGCGGGACAAGCCGGATACAGAGTTGGTCTGCAGCACACACCGAGCACATGTCAATTTGTTCAGGCCCTTTAGGGTCTAACGAGGTTTGCGGACAGGCTAGCACCCCCAGGGGTGGCATCATGCAAGTGTTAGGTGGTGAGTGGGATATGCGGTCTGGCTAACAGCAGTCTCCGACCAATCAGCTGGTTCTTACCGGGTCCACAAAAGCGCAGTTATCATCAAATATTTCGCGTGTAAGATTTCCAGTCACAAAGTACATGCCTTGGGTCAAGTCCTGAGCCAAGATGTTCTGCAAATAACAGGGATACGTGTCTTGTGAATCGGCTCCAAGGCATGTCTCATAGAATTCAACAACTCCGTTCAGGCATGCTTAATTCTAGGAGAGGTTGGTGACATACTCCCAGCATCCTACATCTCATGGAACCGCAGTCCCTTTCCGTTAATGCACGGCAAGTAACAGGAGACGGTTGACCAGCACTGCACCAAATGCGGCCAACTGCTGTTGCCATCCTACTAAACTGGATACTGCCACTATTGTGCCTGTGGAGGTACTTGACCCAACTGAGCTGAGGCTGTGTTCAGATAGGGCTTCTGCACATGCCGAACCCGCTGCCCCGGACCAGCGGGTGCGGCCAATAGTTGCTGTCACCCTACTAAGCTGGATGATGTTCCAAGTGTGCCTGTGGAGATGCTCGACCTGTTGCAGCTGAGGATATGGTCAAGATAAGGCATGAACTTGCACGTATCAAAATGGCTGTAATCATCCACCTTGACTTGTTCCGCGCTCAGGCCGGTCTGCTTGTCCCCGCCCACTCGCCGTGTATTCCCCAGAGGGGCAAGCGGCAGTGCCCATGCCCGGCCACGTGACTGCTCTTGCCATGTGGCTGGCAGGAGTACTGATGCAGTGGCAAGCAGCGCTGTGCGCCTGCTGCTCTTTTCAGCTTGCTGTCTGCCTGTCTCTGTCTCTTGAGTAGCCAAGGTTGCTGTAACCTTGGCGACACGGCAATCACTTTCATGGCTGAGCAGACGAGGGCTGTTGATTTTCTTTTTTCGTTGAGGGTGTGCCATTGGTTTGTTGCATGATGTAGCACTGGTGTGCATAGAGTGCGCATCATGCGGACGTGCTTGGTGATGCATCGTGTAGCAGGAGCAAATGTTACTCATCGCCCTCAGCCCAGCTGGCATGGCTCATCCGGGTTTGTCATCCAGTAGAGAGAGTGACGGCCATACATGAATGAGTGACAGCCATACACGACGAAAGGCTCCTGACAGCCTAGGCTAGGCTAGGCTATGCAGTACTCACAATCATGCTCAGTGGTGCACTATACGAGGACTGAACTCAAGCGGCCAACTATCAGCGGAAGCGCAGCTAAGCAACGTGATGCCGGAAGCTACGACCGGCAGCGATGGACCAATCCCAAAGATCGGCCTACTGATATCACATCCAGAGCATGTGAGTGGTCTGTGCCCATCGTTACGGGTGTCGAAGGGTTTAAATGTCGGACTAGGTTTCGTCCTAACGCGCATTTCCCAAAACCTTGGTGCAGCTTGTTGTGTCAGCATGTGGTGCCCAGAATGCTGTCCTTTCAACACGCAGCACCCAAGCACTAAGCGACTGTGCTTCACGGCCTGCAAGTTGCATGCATGCACATGACATGCACCGCAGGAGTCGATGCTCAGCCCACTGGACAGGCGTAGCGAGGCATACAGGCACATCGCGGCGCAGGCGCCTAAGCCCGCAAGACAGAAACTCTTGACTCTCCCAAATGTGTTGACGCTCTTCAGGCTGGCCATGGTTCCCATCATCATCTTGCTCTGGGATCTTAAGTGGAAATACTCACCCATTACAGCAGCAATCGTTTTCATCTGTGCTTCGCTCACGGATTGGCTAGATGGCTACTTGGCTCGTAAAGTGAGCGCCTGTGTCTGGCATGGAGCGCATGCCCAGCACATGTTGTCTTGGGCCGGTCCTGGCGATCTCATTCAATCATATCATCCCTGGATGTCATACCTTGCACAAATTGTAGGCATGCCAAGCAGGATGATGTGCAATGCATCCGAACCCAGCAGGCTCAGTACAAGCCGACAGCATACCAGAACTATTCGCATGTGGTTCGCAAGTGAAGGGGATTGCAATACACCGTGATAGTAATGGTGGTGGTCACCCCTGGAAGTGCTATCCACCTCGTTAGACTCAAAAGGGCCTGAAACATGCATGATTCAATGGTTTAATTCAATCGTTCATGGTACAGGGTGTGACAGGTCACAGTCGTTATTCTCACTCTGATGTCACAGCACAGTCACGGCACGTCACATTGAAGAATTCAGCACAAGCTGACAGCGCCCATGATGGTACCAATGACTTTATCATGTCTTCTGGGCTACCTGCCATTGCTCTTTCTGTATGAATTGCTGCAACATTGCATCAAAACACACACTCGTGCAAGTGCCTTCACACGTTTCCGTTTGCCCTGCCACGTGACAGCTCAAGCTGGCCAGTGTGTTCGGCGCCTTCCTTGACCCCGTGGCGGACAAGGTCATGTGAGTGACACAATCAGCAGGAGGGTGGCGTGACCAGCCCAACGGGAGCGTGACAGCCTCTACAAAGGCTGGGATTGTACATTGTATATATGAGTACTTCAATGGTTCACACCGTCCAGTTGTCTGTTAGGCATACATTCATTGAGTACGTCTGGTATGGAAGCATATGAGGCACTTATCCAGCATGCACGTTGAGCATCTGTAGTGCATGCACGTTGAGCAGACACACAGGAGGAGTACATTCACGACCTTTGACATGTGTTGTAACCATACCAAACAGGCATGATTCATTCATTCACGGATGTCATAAGCAAATCATCAAGCTACACCATCAAACAACCACCACCCGCTGTCTGAGGTACACATGCTACCTTGTCATTGCTCATGCAATTGCATGTCCTTGCAGGGTGTGTTCAGGTGCACTTACTTTCCGGGCATTTTCTTTCAGGTGCTCATCCTCCCATCCCTGACCGCTGGGACATTGCTCTGCCTTTCCTTGCAGGGTGTGCTCCTCTCTCATCTTGCTGACCACCAGCCCACCGCCTCCCCTGGCCCAGGCTCAGATGCTGCTGCCCGTGTGCGTCATGATCAGCCGGGAAATCACCATGTCAGCACTGAGAGAGTGGGCGGCAGCGGCAGGAGGAGCGGCACACAAGGTACAGGCAACGTGTCTTAGGTTTGGCTTGCAATCGTTGTAAAATGTACGTCAGGGAGGCTGTCACAGGACATGGGGCGGGATGAGTACCGCCCTGACCGACCCTGAGCAAGAAAGAAGAAGACAGGTCCGAAGAAGAAAGGAGAAAACAAGGCAGAACGGAAGGCAAGCGGCTCAGTTGGGAACGGTTGGCCAATCGGCTGGCTTTTGATGGCCAGGCCTGCTCAATCCCATGCCATCGCAACCATGGGCGTGCTGGTTTGGTACTTTCTGTTTCTGCTGCCCTATCCGTGGGGCAGTCCAACAAAGCCCATTTGTCAGCAATTGAAGTGTGACTTGCAGAGGGCGACCTTGGCACAGTGAGATGCTTTACAAAATGATCCTGTGGGGATGATGCTGAGCAGACACTGCTGCTGCAGTCATTCATTTCAGGGCACGGAAGCATGACCAAGGAAGCACAGGATCTGCCATCAGGTTACTTTCATGTCATGGCAGTTGTGTAGCGCATTGGACGCTCGCCTAGTCATCAATACTTTGCTCTTGTTTGGCCTTGATTGTCGTTACATTGTGCTTCCCGTTGTGTGTGTTCTCAGGCCGTCAAGGTGAACAGCCTGGGTAAGTGGAAGACTGCCTTCCAGATGTCCTCCATGGGCGCACTTCTGGTGCTCAGGCAACCGCATGAAGATCTGCTGCCCTGGATGCCCTTTGCAAGTGAGCGCTGTGTGGGTGGGAGGGAGGGACACTGTGGGAAGGAGGAGCAGGCAGGAAATGTGTCTGTGCGTGTCTGGAGCGCTTTGTTTTGTTTGGAGCGCTTTTTCACGCTGTAGGATGGGCCAAGCAGAATTGATTATTGATAGGCTTGATAACACGGCAAGCAAAGATGCGTCTCACGCTGCAGGAAACATGCCAGAATCCAGGAACCGAACCGCACGAAAGCCTCCACATGGCTGAACCCATCACCGTGCCGCGCACATCATGCCATGAATAAAATCATGCCCATGAACAGCAGGGCATTAGCTGAAGCTCAACTCTGAGATTGGAAGTCCGCTTGCACGCTGTGTGTGCGTTGCAGCGTCTACGTTCCTGACGTACCTGACACACACTGCGTACGCTCTCCTGTGGGTCTCCACCGGGCTTGCCGTGTGGTCCCTGGCGACCTACATGTCGAATGTGTGGACGCACTTCATCTACCCTGAGGCTAAGAAGGCGCAGTGAGGGAAGAGAGGCTGTTCCCAGGTCCTGTCTAGTGTGAGGCAAGGGCATGTGTCAGGTGTATACAACACAAACGCCCGGGCGGAGGCGAGGGATGGACTTGCACCAGCAGTCCCAACAGCTACCTCAAAGCAGCCCCAGGTGTTGGACTTCACAGCGCTATGGGTGTTGGTCGTTGCACCTGCCTTGTACATAGAATGCAACACCAGGCTTGGCCAGGTTTTTGCTTGTGTGAGGAAAGGGCAGTTGTCAGGTACAAGTCTAGGCGGTGCAGGACACATGATTCAGCAGGGACTGGGATGCATGCTCAGGCCAGCGAAGTGTTGTCAAGCCGGAAGGCACGGCTAACAAGCGTGGGGTTAGAGCCCTGTGTGCCGGGCACATGCATGCCCGGGACATCTCATGTCTAGCACAGCATGGAGGAGTGGATTGGGTTGACCAGAGGCATGGAGAGGCAGTACATGCTTGACGCTCTGTCATGGCCCAGGAGCTTCACCTAGTAGACGAGCGTATTTGTTACAGTTGAATGCTTAGCGTCTTAACGCCTTAGCTGCGAGCCATGTGATATCCTAGGACACGTTTTTACTGCTGTATTGCATTTCTGTTCAAAAGCATATGCAAGGTGGATAAGCATGCCGCTGCCTCGATGCTGCTTGCTCTTGTCTCTTATCATCACTATCTGACGTATTTTAAGTGCGTAGTTTCCAGGTGCTTGTACTCGCAGACCTGTCTGCACGTGTGTACTCTTAACCCTCACAACTTAGGCACGTGTGTTAATGTCAGTCAGCACCTGTGAAGTCATGCCGATGCTTGGTTTTGAGCAAACTCGTCATGTGTGAAGTGGCATGACAGTGGGACGGCTCGGTTCCCTCCTCTTGTGAGAGGCATGTTTTGGGTACCTCTGGGATGCCGTAGCTTCCAATTCTTGTCATCTGACCGGGTGAACAAGCACTTGACGCAAAGTGAAGCACGTAGGCAAAGGCTGACTTGCATTGTTTATCTGACCATTCACGCTCTGCACTGCCTGCTGCTTAACAGGCCTTTTGGGACACGTGTGAAATCCAGCAGTTGGCTTGATGACTTGCTTACGACAAGAAAAGTGCTTGCAACCAGAGATCAAAGGACCTGAGACCTGACAAAGCTGTTCAATTCAGTGCTTCTCCACGGCCAGCACAGTATCAGTGTTAATCATTAAAGGCAATCCTCGCACTTCACTGGTGCTGTGCCACTCTCAGGCCAGAACTGTGATAAAAAAACTCGCTTTTTACTTCAGACATGTTAGGCTTGCATCCTGCCTTGCCACGTGAACCCTTGCCCTGTATGTGCTGATGTTCCAATCCCAGCACTGCAAATAAATCACCATTGGCCGGGGTTCTTACAGCTGGCTTGCGCACGCAAGCTCATCCCGTACATGCGCTTCTCCTCCGGTGCAAGTCCTGGCAAAGCCTCTTGAGCTACCCGAACCATCGCAGATACCATTTGAGAGCTGTCAAGGGCCGTCCTGATGTTGCCTTGCTAAACCCAGCAGTCTGGAGTGCTGCTCAACATCTTGTCCTGTCAACGAAAAGCCCACACGGTGCCTACGGCAGCAATCCCTACCCAGTGCGCCAGCTGAACACATCCATGTTTTGCGCCCATGAAAGACTAAGCCCTACACCATGCACATCCTCCTGCCTTCGATAGCGTGCACTTGGGACACCCATTACCCTATCCAAGTGTACATCCAAGTGTTGAACCCACTCAAACGTTGGCACACCACCATTCAGGCGCCGGGCCGTTAAGACCACTTTGCCTTGCATGTGGAGCCACCAGCATTTCAAGCCCTCATCGTGCTGACAGCTTCACATGGTGGCGGCAGACGCAGCAGCATGCGTTGCTTGCTGTATGCTCTGCCCAGGCATCTCGTCCTGCGCCCCCTCCTCTTCTGCTCTGCCTGAATACCAACGCCGCCTCCCTGCCTTACCCTGCCGGGCACCTCTCTGCCCATTACCAGCAGCGGCACCATCAACAGGCCTCCTGTTCGACTTCCTGTACACCCTTTGCTTTGAGAGGTGTGACTCCACCACGTGTGAGGGCATGAGCTGAAGCTGGAGCAGGAAACCGTTGCGACCGTCCAGACGCGGGGAGTTGTGCGCGTGGCGGATCACACTCACCTGCACACAACATGAGCCACTGAGTTGAAAACTGATGGCTGAGCCACACCCAGAAGCAAGATGCTGAAATGCATGGGTTGCAAACGGGGCTGAAAGTTGGTTGTGGACTGGAACACGAAATGCACTTGTAAGCAGGTGGAGAGGTGCGGGCATTGCGTACCCTGGCTCTAGTATTGCCATGCAGTCCAGTGACCTTTTGATGTGCCGTCTGTACCGCTCTTGACATGGGTAGCTCGAGTAGCTACACAGCTATGCCACAAGCTTGTCCCCACCCCACTCACCACAAGCTTCTGGTCCACCTTGTCATTGGTCAACCGCTGCTGTACAAAGCACAGGGACGCAAAAATCAGCATCGCCTGGTTCAGGTCCGTATCACACAGTATCGTTGGCACAACACCATTCTGCGGCCCAACGGCCACCTGCTTCTCATGCATTCGCCTACGAACCGGACCCGTTACTGGCTGCATGGGCTGGGCTTCGGCCATGCGGGGCTGGGGACTGTGTAGCTGTGCCATTAGCTGGGCGAAGAGGGAGTCAGCGATTGACATGGCGGTGTCGAAGGAGAGGTAGGCGATGCGGTTCCATTGCTGGCGCAAGTCGAGGGAAAAGTCCAACCGTTGGACACCAGCTGCTGCAGCCATGGCTGCACTGCCTCTTGTAGATGGTGCAGGGGCTGTCTTGGGAGCCATCCACGCGTGCAGATTGAACGCGGACATTGGCAGGCCGGGTACAGGCTCTGGGCCTGCGCCTGGCATGTACACCTGCTGCTGCTGCGGCTGCTGCTGCTGCTGCTGTTGGTCTTGTGCTGCAAAGCTGGGTCCGTTGTGTGATGGCGGCTGCGCCCATTGATGCCCTGATTGCTGCTGCTGCTGCCGCAGCTGTTGCTGCCGTAGTTCTTGTTGCTGCAGGCGCATGCCTGGAGGGGGCCTGGGAGCCCCAGGCCGAGAGAGAGGCACTTGCCCCAGGAGACGCTGTTGGCGTTGCTGGGGTTGTTGGGACTGCCCCAGGTGCTGATTATGGTGTTGCATCAGCGAGTGAATTCGCTGCTGGTGCTCTGCTTCAGAAACCTCAGAAAAAACGAACGAGCAGTTGGATTCGTGCTGGTCGAGGAAGATGTTGGTCAACGCCAGCACTTTGAGGCACTTGAAGATGCTCATGATAGAGAAAAATGTGATGTCTGCGCATGAGTGAGTGCGTAGCATGCCGGCCAGGGCACCGGCCATCTTGCCAGCTGGTGTTTCAGTGGATATAACCAGGTGTCGGCGGCCTGAAACACGCCAGTGGGGCGATGAGGGATGGGGTTGGCCTGCAGCTGGTTGTGGCATGCGCCTACGCGGGCGCTGACTACTGGCTTGTTGTTGCTGCATGGACCTGCATGGAGAAAGAGGGAGGGCGTGATTGCAGTGGGTGTAGGGGCAAGCTGCACAAGGGCTGATGATATGGTGATGTGCTGGCTTGAGGTGAAGGCAAGTGCAGCCTTTGCCTCACCTGTCCACCACGCCTTGCAGGAAGGAAGGCTTTTCCTCGCTGGAGCCCTGATTAAGGTCTGGAATAGGTTCTCCCAGTGTTGCAAAACCATCTGGTTCTTGTTCAGGCGCGCTGGTCGCCCGAGGCAGGGCCTGCGCCTGAGCAATGCAGGGCGCCACAACTTGGACATGCCTTTGTGCTGATGCCGCGAGGATGCGACGATCGCAGCCCCGGGTGGAAAAGCGCTGGCTGGAGCCGCATCTTGCCGTGTGGCCACTGTCTGGCAGTAGTTGGTGCATACTACCTCTTCCAAACAAGCCAGCGCATCTGCTGGCAGCCACTGATGCATTGAGATGGCTGCACGTGTTGAACGAGATTCGAAACCGTCGCGATTTGGCAGCTGGTTGTTGGCTCGCACCGCAGCACTGCAACGCTCTCCGTGCTGCTTATCAATAAGGGTCATGCAGGATGCGAAGTTTGCGATGTGGAGGGCTTACGTATGGGCCCTCTGACCCTGGCCGTGCGTGTGCACGGCCAGTGCTTTCCGGGCTGCACTCAGTATCTGCACTACCACAAAGAACGAGCAAACAATGCGCATCGCTCAATGTCCAACCGTTAGTCGTGCATTGACCGTGACGAGCTAGGGCAGACCAGCCCTAGCTCAGCTGAGGGCTCAGGAGCAAATGGAACCAGAGAAGGAGAGCAGACCAGGTTTCCTAAGCAGGCTGGTTGGTGAGTGTCTGTTTGCTTGCACGTCCTGGTTGACGGGACTCATCATGCCATGACCACACAGTGTCCAGGATCATGCATGCCCCAAAGGCTACCATGCTGTTCATGCCCACGCCATGCACCTTAAATTTTGTGCCAGATGCAGGCCGGACTCGGCTCGGCTCCTCCTTCGGTGGCAGCAATGCCACCTCTTCCTCAACAACCATGGGGCGTGCTGTGTCACAACCGCCACAGCAATCACAACGCGACAGCCATGAGCAACCACAGCAACAGCCTCACAGCTACCACTTATCCCCATACCCGAACCCGCCCCGCTCGTCTCAGCCAGAGTACCTTGAAGTGCCTAGCTATCGAATGGATTCTGAAGAACTCCATGGGGCCACCAGCGATCGCATGGCCTCGGGACCGTTGTCTGGACCTCACAGTGGTGGCAGCGCATCCAGTACGTCACGGGTAAATTCTTCATTAACCCGCAGCCCGCAGGTACCACGGACCACTCGGGGACAGCTGCCAACTCCTAGCTCAAGGGGGACAAGCATGATATCACGGCCACGCAGTGACCCTCAGACACAGTTTGACACTGCACGGCAGTCAGTGCCTGACACTGACAGGACAAGCGGTGGAGGGAGCATGATTCCAAGGCGGCGAAGTGACTCTTCAACACAGTTTGTCACTGCGCAGCAGACCATGCCTGACACTGGCCGACCAACGGCCATGCATTTGCCTGTGCTGGCACCAGTCCCGGAATCAGTCAGCACAGCCAGTCAGCAGCGGCAGTCACAGGAGTTGGAGCAGCCAGGCAGCTCCAGCCAGCAGCCCGAACCAGCCAAGCCAGCACCTGCCAGACCGCCAGGACCCAGCAGGCTGCTTTCTGTGAAACCATCAACCAAAGTAGCGCAGAAACCCGGGCCTCCCAGCCAATCAGGTACGACCGGGAATGCAGGCGAACTTCAGCCAGCCGGGCAAGCGGAGGAATCAAAACCGACCGACCAAGCAGAGACCTCAAAGCCAGCCGGGCAACCAGAGGCGGGCGCTTCCAAACCCCCCCACGGGCCAGGCAGACTCATTGGGCGTCCGAAGGGCGGAGTGCTTCCTGCGCCATTGCAGGTTGCGGGTTTCAGCCGCAGCTCAGACCCCGACCCCATTCAGGCTAATGACACAACCGCTGCTGCCAGGCGCTCGGAGCCCGGGGGCCCTTCCAGGCTATCGGAGAGCGGGCGCACTCTTAGACGATCCAGCGGGGGGCTGCAATCGCAGACAGGCAGGACGAGCGGGAACATTCCGCTGCCCTCCATCCCCAGGACCCCGCCTTTGGAGCGCTGCAATGCGGGCCGTTGGGTTGCCATAGAGGTGGGCACATTTCACGCCTTGCGATGGAACACTCAGATCTCAAGAACGGCTGAGTTGCAGTAGAGGTTCATGTACCTGCTGCCACGTGCTGTTTGCTGTTCAGCTCCATGGTCCTTGTGAATTGTTGTGTTTGCCAGGGCACTGGGCTGAATTCCCCGTCTTACCCTGGCAAACGCTTTTTAGCTTACCAAACCAAACCAACGTTGCCCCACACCATACATGGCATATGACTTGTCGTCCCGGGTGGGCATGTTTGCAAACTGAGATTGCACCCTAGGCTGGGCTAAATGCAGCAGCCCCAAACCAGCAGCTGCCAGCACAAGGGCACAAGCCATGTTTGTACCCCAGCCTGTTTTGTTAACTAGGTACATTGTATTTATATTCAGCTGACTGATTTCAGACAATGCGTTTACTCTCATGAAAAGAGTTGAACCCGCTGGCAGAGGTTGACTTGCAAATACATGCAGCTCAAAGGCATTGCTACTGCACACGACCCTGCTTATGTTTGCAAGCAATGGGTCACTGGCTGGCCTGCACCTGCTTCATCTCCATCAGGCTCCATTCCAGAACAATTCCGGAACTGGGAAAATTCATCAGCAATACCAGCTGTGGCTTGGCTGGTCCATGCTGTTCTGTTCACTGTCAATACAAGTCCTCTTGTGCCTGTGTCTCTTGCAGACCGGCGAGGGTCCTGATGCCACCCTCACATTCAAGCGTGCCACCACAGCTGACAACCCTGAACCCGTCGAGGATGAGGTGGGATGAGGCTGGGAAGGAGCGCACTTCACCAGCCTGGCATGGCACTAGCTCAGGGTCAGGCACAGGCAAGGCGTAAAGGCAGAAGGTAGCGAATCAAATACGTTGAGGACCCCTTCTGGTGAGGCCAATGGATGGAAAACAAATACAAGGACAGCTCAAGTGCACTTTACTTGCCACACGGACAGCACTTGGCAATCCCAGCATGGCCTGGCACACTGTGGGGTTAGGCACAGCAAACCAGCATGGACAGAGTACGAGTTACGAGGGCCACACTTAACTTAGCCAACTTTGGGCATGCAGGGTGCAGAAAAGCTTGGGAGGTATTGCGCCAACCAACACTTTGACAGCGGCTGTCTCGGCCAGTCTGCTGGCTTTGCAGTTTGTGTACGAGCCACAGCAGCGCAAAGTGCACGAAATGTTGTTCATAGTGAACGGACCACTCAGAACACATCAAACCTGTGACGTGCACTCGTTGATATTGAAATGTACTCGTTTGGTATTGGAATGTACTCGTTGATATTGAAATGTACTCGTTTGGTAATGGAATGTACTCGTTGATATTGAAATGTATGTGCTGTGCAGGAGTCCCAGTGGCTGGCTGCTGTGCGGTCCATGCAACTGCGTGCCAAGCAGCGGTTGACCAGCGAAGCCATCATGGGCTGGCTGCCTGAGGAAGCACGACAAGCACACAAGTGAGATACCAGGGCTGGCTGGGGCAGGTTCGGCTGCAAACCCTATTGGCAGCTTTTTTTGGCTCTGTTAAACCGTTATAGCAACAGTTGCTTTGCGTGCGCATTCAAACCAGAACTTGTGCCCACACCGTGTGTAGAAGGCACAGGACGGGAAAGCCTAGCTTCATAGGCTGGTGGTGCCTTCTAAGCTATGCCTTGACGGTGTTTTGCTGCTTGCAGCACGGGTGGAGGACTGTATGATGCACCAGGCGGCGGTCGCCAGTCAATGGTTCGCAATTCCTTTGCCCATGGCCCCTCCATGCGAGGTCATGGGCCAAATGCACACACAGCAGCACACTACCCGGGGCACCAACTGCCACAACGGCCGTCTAACCTCAGGCACCAACCTTACCCGGAGTATGGCGCCAGCGACGAAGAAACCGCCAAAACCGCCGCAGGACGGGCACACGGGGCGGGCGGGCCCCGACACGGGCTCGCCCGTGTGCCACATGGGTCTCGTGCACAGGCGATTGGTTCTCACGCACCGCAGCGTCTTCCATCTGGTTTGCTAGCTTCCACCCGTTCGCACCGAGCCGCCACTGTACCACATAATGCTGCGGCCGGCGGGCGAGTGATGTCCGTCCGCAATGCCGCCACGCCACGCCTCGTGGCGACGGGCCGGAGCAAAAGCCGCAGCCGCAGCCGCACACCTGACATATCCGATGAGCCCCTGCTCCTGCCAACTGCAAGCGCTGGCAAGCAAGCATCCGGTGTGTCGAGCCACCGGTCGTCTGCGAGCGGCCAATCCGTGCTGCCCTCTGGCCCGCCGGCCCCAGCCTTCTCACGCATCTCCGGAGGGCAGGTTGACATCCCGCTGACGGTGCTGGAGATCCCGGAGGAATCCACAGGCGACCTCGGCTTGTCGTCGACCCGTAGCCAACAGACCAGGGTCAGCTCGCCGTTTGCTGTGCTGTCTCAGTCAAAGCTCAGCGGCGGTAGTGACAGTGAACACCACAGCGGGGGAGCGGGCAGCGGCAGCGATACTGGTGGCCGCAAGAGGAAAGCGGAGAAAGAGGCGTGGAAGGGCGCTGCTGAGCAACCACCGGCTGACGGGGATGCGACCCAGGTTCCATCCCTTATTACATCAGGCCGTCCCGCTCCGCTCAAACTGGTGCCGGCTGGCCAAGCAGAACAGGATGCGCTTGATCAAGAACTGGACCTGCACGACTTGGCACACAATCAGCGACACGGAAATGCAATTGATGATTGCATCATGACAAGTGCCCCGTACGACATTGACACCCGTGTTGTGCGGATTCAAAGCACACCACAGAGCCCATCAGGCTCCCCAGCATCGTGCGGTGTGTCTCCGTCCCGCCGGAATGCCAGAAGTGTGCTGGGGGCGGCGGGATTTAGTGGCCTGACGCCTAGTGGCAGCTCCACGCGGCACCCGCTACTGCACCGCCCAAGTGTCCGGCGCCCCGCACTCCCGCCGCAGCTGCATAACCTGCTTCGAATCCGCGGGACTGACGCGGCGTCCCCGCTGCTCATGGCCGCGCAAAGCATGCAGCGGCTGGGCGCGGGCCCCGCCCACCCGCCCACCACGCTCCAGCACATGCTGCCAGCAAGCATGCGACGGGCGGGAAGCGGGGATTCGCCCGCGCCCCGTTTAGGCAAGTCGACCGCCGCTGCACCGGCCAGCACCACCGGGTCGTTCCGCTCCACTCTCAGGCGCGCCTCCGGCCGGATGACCGGGGGTGGAGGGATTGGTATGAGCGGGCTGGGTGCGGGGCGGGGCGCGGGGCGGGGAGCGTTGGGTGGGCTTGCCCTGGCGGTGGGGTCCTTTATGCAAAAGGGCGAGTGGACTACAGAAAACGGCTTTGTGTGCGATAGCGGCGAAGAGGTCGGGGTATATGTGCCACCTGGACTGCAGCAAGTTGATCCAGACGACCTGAACAAGGTGAGAGGGTTGTGATTTGAGGTGGGGTTTCGGACCAGCATAGGGCCGCAGGGCACATGCTCATTGGGTTGCACGACACTGCACAGCCATGGACAAACGAGTGCTTTCGGAATCACTGCACGGCTGGGAAAATGTCTATGGTGTCTGGCCCTGTGCATGTACCAATAACTTTTCATAAAGATTCGGATTCTTTTAAGAACAGCTTTTCATGATCTGCAAAGGGAATTCTCGTCGACCATATCCTGCGACATCGACCATATCCTGATGTCAGCCAAGGTCAGAAACGAGGCAGAACTCTGACTTACCATGTGACTAAGCCCTTACGAGCAGCTGTGGCACGACTTCAACAGTCACGCACATCATTGGTAATTCGAGCCGAAAGTGGATGAGCAATTGCCAGGACAGGAAGTATGGTGTCAGCTGCAGCTCTGCAGGCCTGCTTGTCGTTCTATCTTGTCTTGTTGTTATTCAACATTATGCTTGCAGCAAACTTGCGACTGCCATGTCATGATGATCTTGACCTTTGCATGGTGACACACGGCTGTTTGTGTTGGCAGGTGTGTGAGCTGGGTCGCGGCCAGTTTGGCAGCGTGTGGCTCGCCCTGTGGTGCGGAGTGGAGGTAGCCCTGAAGGAGCTGCACCAGTCAGTCATGACGGACTCGCAGCAGCAGGAGGTGAGGGGTGCGGGGAGCATGCGAAGTGTTGCGGACCAGGTGCTGGCCAGGGTGGCTTCTGATGACGTGTTGCTTTAAGGTCTTGTTGCGGGGATGTGGAAAGCCAACCACAACATTGTGGGCCTGCTGCTGTGCTTCTGGGTATCAGCAGCAGCAGCAGCGTCATCATCATCATCAGCAGCAGCAGCAGCAGCAGCATCAGCAGCAGCGTCATCAGTAGCAGCAGTGTCATCAGCAGCAGCAGCAGCAGCAGCAGCAGCATCGTCGTCATCATCATCATCATCAGCAGCAGCAGCAGCAGCAGCAGCAGCAGTGTCATCATCAGCAGCAGCATCGCCATTACTCAAAGAGTTAGAGGCATCTGTGGGTTCTTCCAAAGCATCGCTTGGAACATGAAAACGATAGCACGCGGGCCTACAGAGTCAGTCACACGTCCGTGACCCAGTCTAAGGTTTGATTACTGTCCATGTGCCTTTTGAACCCAGATTTTCTCTGAGGCCGAGCGTTTGGCCGCCCTCCGGCACCCCTGTGTGATCGCCTTCTACGGCATTGTCACTACGTCCCCGGATTGTTACGCGACAGTGGTGGAGTTTTGCCGTACGGGAAACCTGAAGAGCGGCCTCACAGCACTCAGGGGCAAGGTAAGGGCGGTTTTTGTCTGTTTTTCAAAGCGTTTTCAAAACGTGACTGGAGATGCAAGGTGTGTGCTCATGCATCCAGTATGGGTGATCCGGGCGTGAGGGGTGTGCTCATGCATCATGAAGTCTGGGTCTGTGCATGAGTTGAGGTTGGCCTTGCCTTGGCAGTGCAATCAAAGGTGGAGAGTGGGCTGGCCCTTGACCCGAGGAAGTCAGAGGCAAGCCGTGGCGTGACGCCTCGAGGCTCGCCAGTCTTTGCCTTGACTGTGGTGAACAAGGCATTCGTACACGCCCAAAGTCTGTTTTATGCAGCTTGTTGTCAAACGAGCAAAGCTGTGTTGCCACCTGCTAACATGTCCTGCCTTGCGACTTGGTCCTGCCTTGCGACTATGGTGTTCCAATGCTTCGTGTGTATTTGCAGGACACTGTGACACCTTCGGTCAAAGCCTCCATCGCGCTCCAGGCAGCCAGAGGCATGGAGTATCTCCACTCGCAGGGCGTGGTACACTTTGACCTCAAGGGGGAGAACCTGCTGTGCGACCTGAGGGATTTGGCCAGGCCGGTGGTCAAGGTGGGTGGGTGGATGAGTGCGTTTTTTGCGTCTGCATTGTCCCACAAGTGGAAAAGAAGATCGCATCCAGCATGGATGAGTACTTGTTCGCTGGGGGTGAGAGTAGGGTGTGGGGTGTGAGCGGGAGGGTCAGGTGTGAGAGTGTGACTGAGAGTGTGCTTTTTCACGCTGTGCACTAGGGTCAGTGTGAGGTGTGAGAAGGAGGATGGCAGGCGACGTAGGGCACAGGACTGGCAGTGTGTGTTTGGCGTTCCTCGCCAACACGTCAAGGCTGCTTGAAGCATTTACTCTTGGAGTCACGTCCTGATGTTATCCAATGCACTTATCCGTACGGTTGTCGTGTGTTCCTGGATTGCAGATTGGTGACCTTGGGTTGAGCAAGCTGAAGGAGGGCAATGCAGTCAAGGGCAAGATGCAGGGCACACTGCCCTGGATGGCCCCGGAGCTGTTCCCGGGTGGCGGAGTGCCCAGCCCTCGAACCTCGCGCAGGCGCCGGCGGCGCAAGGGCAAGCGGGGCCGACGGGGCCAGGGCAGGGCGACGGGACGAGCGCAGAAGAAGGAGTGTCTGCCGTGGGAGGACAGCCCGACAGCAGCCAGTGGCAGCGGGGATGGCGGCAAGGGGCCGGAGAAAGGCCCGGAGAAGTTGCCCTGGGAAGACGACGACGATGATGAGCCACCAAAAACCAACGTAACTGGCATGACCGTTGATCGGCGACCCGCCGTGGGCGATGTTTCTATGGCAGGCGGAGATGATGGCAACGGGGACGGAGCGGGAGGCGGTGGGGCCAGTGGTGGCGGCGGTGGTGGGGGCAAATCACACGAGTTTGTTGAGCCAGCCTGCCCCTGGGGTGATGAGGGGGCTGGGGAAACGGCTGAAAACGGAAGTGAAGATGATGATGATGACGATGATGATGACTGGGATGGCGATGGGGAGAGTGAGTGGGAGGATGAGGATGGCACGGCTGACAGTGGCGATGAGTGGCGGGAGGAGGTGGGGGAGCTGGATGATGAGCACGTGACCGAGGCGGTGGACGTCTATTCATTTGCGGTGAGTGCTGCTTTCTTCAACTCAAAACGTGAATCGTTGAAACACTCACTCATGCTGAAGAAACACGAGACTAAACAGGAGGCAGTTTACAATCATTGTTCCACGTGAAAGGTGGCACAGAACAAGCTTTGGTTGCTTTAGTATCCATCTGGGCGGTACCATATCATAGAACAGCCATGGTAGCAATTGCAAGCTTGACAGCCGCACACAGTTGCTGTAACGTGCTCAAAAGGGCTTGAAATCAAAGGCTCACTGGGTCACATGATGGGCCCGATGAATGCCCTAACACGAGATGTAACACGAGATCTAACACGAGATCTAACACGAGATGTAACACGAGATATAACACGAGATATAACACGAGATCTGCCATGAGACCTACCATGAGATCTACCATGAGATCTGATACGAGGACTCAGACGTTTCATGAAACATTTGAACACGAGTTTTACCACGAGGGTGCCGAGGTGAATCAATTAGCTCGTGTTGATGTCGAGGAAGTGCATTAGTGAGCAACAAACCAAACGGCCACACGAACCCATGCACGTGATGATCTGCAACTGACGGCAGTCAATCAAGACTACCGTACTGCGGGTAACTAGTTTGCGAAGATCTAGTTGGGCTCGCAATCCTAAGTCGAAAACCATTATTCAAAAATTCTGACTGGATTCTGTCAATTTGCAAACTTGTTAGGCTCGCAAAGACGAACGCCGTGTCGCATGGACTCTTATCATTGCCCGCACGGACTCTTACCATGGAGTTCTATGGCTTACCCCTGCCCGTCAGTCATTGACAGTGTTTGGCAGTGGCTTTGATGAGTGCAGTTGCTTCTGCGAGATAAGCGGAATGTGAGCAAAATGTTCGCAAAGTTTATCAGTCCTAAAAGTGCCAATTCGCAAAGTCACCCCTTTCTTGCCCCAATTCGCAAACTAGTCAAGTTTGCCAAAGGTGTTTTTCAGTTTGCAGACTAGTTACAAACTAGTGCTAGTCGTTGTCGTTTCCCGGAAAATCAGTGCAAAAAATAGAGAAGCATGATGGATTTGAGGGAGCAGCTAAGGATGCGCAATGGCAGGGGGAGCTGAAGCATGCGTCAGGTTGATCCAGACCTTTGCATGAGCCTCTGACAGTCTACAACCAACCTCAGTCAATTAAGGACTGCCAGTGTTCAGTTTGTTGTACGAGTTGACAACCCATGTTCTGGTCTTGGATTGATACCAGGGAAGGGGGAGGAAGTGTCAGTTGTGGGATGGCAGGAGCGATCAATGCATGGTTGTCAGGTTCATTGCCACTGCACATTCACTCTGCCTTTCCCGCTGGCACATGAACACACCTGCGTTGCTGTGTTGATTTTTTCAGATCGTCCTGTGGGAGATCTGGACTCTGGGCGAGACGCCCTACCAGTCCGTGGAGCGCGCCGAGCTGATCTCCGGAATCATGAACGGCCGCCTCAGGCCCGAGATTCCCGAGGACTGCGACCCGGACTGGGCCAGGCTCATGAAGGTGCGGAGGTAGTCCTGAATCCTGATTGATGACCTCCTGACTCTCGTTGCTGTGCAAACCTGCTTGGTATCCACTTGCTGCTTGGTCGCTAGTTACGTTACTTGACTGATGGCTTGACTCAGTTCTTATCCTTGTGCAAACCGAGCAGATGTTATGCATTCTCGTGACATGCTGATCCAAATGTCATCAATTGCAACCAAGCAGCGCATGACCGTGGTATGCCGTGATAGTTTGTGGCCGCCGATGCAACGCAGCACAGCGGTGGGCTGATCTATTCTCACTGGCTCAACACAGGCTAACATACCAAGGCTGTAGACGAGCATGACTCGGCGGATGGCACTGTCCATGCTGTTGTTGGTATGTGAAGGAATGCCCTGCCCGTCATGCTCGTGCATGCAGGACTGCTGGTCAGCCCGTCCCAGTAAGCGACCCACGTTCACTCAGATGGCCGCCCGGCTTCAGGCGCTGATTCAGAAGTACAACGATGCGGCCGCTGCCGCTGCAGCTGCTGCAACTGAAGAGGATGAACTAGCAGCCGCCCTGGCTGCTGCCCAGGCAGCTGAGACGGCACGGGAGCACACCGGCCGGCTGCCGTGGGCGATGCAGTCACCGGACAGCGGCCCGCCGTCTGCCGATGCAGTGGCTGCGGTGCTGGCGGCTACGGGAGCGGGGACACCGCGTGTGCGTGTCCCCGCTCGGCAAGCACACAGCGGCGGAGGGTATGAGGCGCTGGAAGATGGGCGGCAAGGGCAGCTGCGGCCGGTGCAGAGCCAGAGCATGATGCGAACTGGGGCCGGCCCCGGCTGGGGTGCACGCACAGGCAGGCAACGACACACGAGTTCACAACGTTCCGCCATGTACCAGGACGAGTGGCACAGTGACGGAGAAAAGCGTCTGTCCGACGGGCAGAGCGGGATTTCGGAGCATGCGGAACAGCCGAGCGGTGGCAAGCCGTCCCGTTTGAAAGTGTCGGTGCACGGGACGGGTGACGGGGATGCGGGGTACGGTGCTGGGCCGCAGTCGAAACTGAACATACCCGATCTTCATTTGGCTCCTGGGCATGACTACCACCATCACGGGAAGCATGAGCATTCATCGCAGCTGTCTCCAATTCAATCTACATCCGCTGATTGGTCTGAAATCGTCTCCCCGTCCGCCTCCGTTATGACAACCGGGTACGGGAGCCATGCGGGTGACAGCGGGGCACACGCGAAACTTGAGGGGTCTTCTTGGCGACGCAACAGTTCCATTCTCGATGCAGCAGCAGCTACCATGGATGCAGATACGGCTGATGCAGACAAGGAGCTCAGGCCTGCGTAGGGATTTACAGCTGGCAGGACTAGCAACGGGGTTGACTTATACTCAGATCAGGTGACTTCGGTAAGAGCTGCTGTGAACCGATGACATTAAGATGTGCCAATGGCCTGGTGCTCATTTCTCTCCCGCAGCTTCTGCTGCAGCTCTTTCTGCTGCTTCACCCGTTGCTTTTGCTGCAGCTCATTCTGCGGCTTCATCCGTTGCTGCTTAGTCATGAGTTTGCCAGAGAGAGGAATCATGACACAGCAGCCAACAGGCTTGGTCTGGCAAACAATGGCGCAATCGTTTGTGCCCACAGCTACCCTGTGCGCGTGTCACAGTTTCCAACTCTATCGTAACGTCGCCTTGACGATGGGTGCTAGAAAAGCATCGGGCGCAGTAGGCACGGATGTTCTGTTGTGAATGCAAGGGCAGTGGTTGGCAAATGTGGAACGTCGTTCCTTTGCACGTCTGTTCTCCTTGCGAACATGGCATGATGTGATCAAGATCTGGGCGATTAACGGCAAGCCAGTTAAGCCTTCTCAGGCACTTCTCAAAGCTCTGTAGCATTCCTTTTGACACATGTCCATTGATTAAACATGAGTATTGACAGCACATTTGATTTTATCACATTAATTCACTATACTAAGCTTGATGCATGCGACAACCAAAGCTACGACTGCTGTCTATGCGGTCAGGCGTGCATGCAGATCCGATTAAATGACTGTATTCGCATCTGGTAAAGCAAAGAGGACATACACAGTTGTACACTGTGGAAGCTCTGTAGTGGGTTCTACTCGCCTTGCACATCCATGTTTGCACATTGCTTCCGTTTGGCATCATCTCGTGATTAGTCTGCGTCTTCAAAAGGGAGAGTCTTCCTCTTCTGCTTGCACCTTCTTGTCTTTGCCCACTGCTGAGTGTGCTGGAAACCTGAGCTTGAATCCTTTCACGACTTCCCATGAATTGCATATAGCAAAACTCTGTGAAGATAGCGTCTAGACCAAATGCTGTGCATACTACAAGTCTGAATCGCGCCTTGATGAGAGCCAATTGCTCAGCTCAGACAGGCTGTAATACACGAGCGACCCA
Organism: Chloromonas sp. AAM2; assembly: GCA_004335635.1. Lineage (NCBI taxonomy): Eukaryota > Viridiplantae > Chlorophyta > Chlorophyceae > Chlamydomonadales > Chlamydomonadaceae > Chloromonas > Chloromonas sp. AAM2. Next base: position 47,541 of record QAXH01004600.1, on the reverse strand, counting down.
AGCTCTCCATCATTCAGCTCAGCTGGTGCAATGTTGGTCTCTGCAGCAGCCGATGGCCATCACAAACTGGCAATATCTGTGCCACATTGGCAATGACTGGAAGACAGCAAAAACAAAAGATTGCGCATCGTGAGGGCAAGCCGCTTGAATTCGCTGCAGAGCTCGTGTATGCGAGCAAACTACGTCCGGACAGTGACCACCGCAGCAACACTCTGCTGTCACCGAGAGTGTGAGAGCTGCAGTGCCAAGAAAACATTGAATCGCGATTTGTACGGGACACAATGGCCAGGGGAGAAGCTAGCCAACCTGCAGAACATCCATGCAGAGATGTCACCTTACTTGGCAGCCATCCCAGGACTGGCAAACAATTTTTTTCAGAAGATATCTTTTCACTAGAGTGTGGGAGTGCCCAAAACAACGTCTCATGCAGCGCCGACTGCTTTCACCCAGCGCTGTCACTATACTTGGCAAAAGGCCGCTAATGGCATGTGTCCTCCCGTTCACCAGTCTGAATCCGTTCACCGGTCTGAATCCAGTGCTGTCACCCAGTGCTGTCACTTGACATGAAAGTATCCCCGATCACTGGTGGCCTGTCTCCGCCCGGTCACCAGAGGAAGGGGCTGCTGATGCCCAGCGACTCGGGCACGGAGCGCAGGGTCCGCACTGCGGATCGCGCCGCCGTAATGTGCGGCTCGTCAGGCTCCTGCAGGGCGACCAAACACGAGCCGCGCAACATGCATTATGCCGATCAAACCCAATGCCGTGCCAGGTAGCAGCAAGTGCGAGAAAAGCCGTCAAACTGCGTGACCGGGACCATGCCAGTAGCAGCCAGCGCCAGAACAAACGTAAGTCATGGTTGTGCTGCCGAAATCTTAGGTCGGTGCTAGGCATGGATAACATCCAAACCGACTGCTCCGCCCCGACCCAGTCCAGTCCGAGCCAGCAACATGCGCCATGCCTGGTGGCAAATGCCAGAGCAATCATCAAACCAAGCCATGTGTGTTCATCAAACATGAAATTGCTGACAAGTCGTCTGACCGGTTCTGCCCATGTCCATGGCCTTTTGTTATGATAAGACCCTTGTCACCCGTCCAGTCTCGGCAGTCCAACCCAAACCTTCACCCTAATACAACCCCAGCCCGCACCACTGCTAGGATCTCCGCAGGCTCTCCCTGCCCCAGACGTGACACCACCAGGTTGGCCGCTGACAGCCCGCTCACGTATGCACGCTCCTGTCAGCATACACACAAACATGTGTTGATCAGGACGGACACAGTACCCGATCAGAAGAGACAGCAACAAGAAGCGACATGCTGTTGACAGGCAGCCGCAGGGAAAGCATGCACATTTCATTTGAATTGTGAAGTGCGACTCTGCCTTACGACCTCGGCCAGCTGCCGCACAGCTTCCCATGGGCGTCTTTTGTGTAGCCCAGCACCAGCACTCAGGCAGGTGAGGCAGCAGAGGCAGCACATGCTCTGGTCTTCTTTTGACAAGACAATGCATCAAGTGAAAACCTGTCCCAGAACTGGAAAAAATCTTGTTTGTCTTTTCTGGCCGCAGGTTACACCCCGCCCCCCCTCCCCCCCCCACTCCGGTTGGCAGTGATCCTGACTCAACCCAGCATGAGCATATCATGTAGGAAGTAAAGCTAGACAAAAATTGGCCTGCTGTCACACTGCCAGAGCACTGCCTGTCTCTCGTTCGTTGTATTGCTAGCAGCTAACGCTCTTGTGTCACAGCACCATCACAGCCTTGGTCCCTTGACTTGCCTGCGACAGCCCGTTTGCCCCATGGTCCAGTCCCTTGACCCAGTCGCCCGCTATGAACACATTGGGCAGCGAGGTGGCCTGGTAGGGCCGGTGCTGGTAGCAGCCAGGGGAGAAGTGCGTCACGGCCTTAGGAAACCGCAACACCACACTGTCAACCACCTCAGCGCCTGTGAGCGGGATAAGCGGAAAGGTAAGGGGGGGAGGCAAGCTGTGTGCAGGCGCTGAAGGCAGCGTGAGCGTTGAACAGTCAAGTCACGTTGAACCATTGTCAGTAGTCGGTTCCAGCTTCTTCCCTAGGCAAATTGCTATCTCCGTCCTTCCCCAGCCAGGCCCAATCATTAAGGATCACACCAGGCCCAATCAAAGCCATGTACAAGTGCACCCGTTCCATACATTCACAGATGATGAGTGTGCAGATGCAGTTGCAACTGGACTCTATCCCTCAGTTCCAACCCAGACGAACTTCGAGCACCTGTGGTGTGAATTGAGTGGCATGCTCCAGAGTTGGGCCGTGCTACAAAACCAACGCCCCTATGACTGGCAGGCCACTCGCTCCTCAACACCATCAGCCCCACGACCCTCACCTTCAAACCCCGGCTCACAGGTTACCACGTGCTGCCTGACTCGCTCGACCACAGCCTCATCACTGAGAGGTAGGAGGGCACTGGCGTTGTAGAAGTCAGCGGAGATGACTGTCCCTGGTGCGTCCTTGTACTCGTCCTGTATGTAAGCACGAGGCACTAAGGGCAGCATGAGAACGCAGCACACGGTTTTCACCCTATGTTCTACTTGACCACCACAACTGTCTTCACCACATTACATCAGAGGCTTGGCAGCAACCAGCCTCTGACTGGCCAGGGACGAAATGAGTCTGGGCTGTGGAATAAACGGAGCACTGAGCTGACATGAGCTGACACAGCTGACATGAGCTGACACAGCTGACATGAGCTGACATGAGCTGACACAGCTGACATGAGCTGACATGAGCTGACACAGCTGACATGAGCTGACATGAAAGCAAGGCGACCACCGACGCATCACCACCGGCGGCATGAGCTCAGGAACCACACGGGTGGCATGCAAATCTGATTCAAGGCAACTTGAGGGCTAGTACGGTGTGTTGGTGAGTACAGTGGGACCGTTGAAGATGCACAGATCATGACGTGCTGTTGGGTGCACTTGTTCTGTTGGGATGCACGAATCAAACAACACCGACATATCCATGTCAAAGTAGCAGCCAAGGTTTGAAAGCAGTGCATGTACGTGTGGCTGCCAGCTCATAGGTGCACGCACTCAGTGTGCTGCAGGTTCAGATGCCATTATCGCCCACCTGCAAGTCGTTTAAGTTGAAGAAGGTAGCTCCTGCAAACACAGATGGAACGTGAAACACATGCCATGACATGCGACAAGTGGCAGAAGTGGCAGATGACATGGGAAAGGAGCAGGCTGTTAAGGATCAGCCGCCGAGCCACAACTTGGTAGCCACGAACCCGATGCGTTAGGCGTGAAGAGCTACCCTAAGCTAACCTACGACCTGCACTACGGGCCAAGCCTCAAGTTTGTGCATCACAACACAGGCTTGCCCCACACTGCAGATGCCATCGTTGCGCCATGACATAGCATCTGGTCTGGTTCACCTTTCACCTGGTGGTGGGCCTTCCCACCTACCAGCCGAGGGTTCAAAGCCCGACAGGACATTTGCCGGGTATCTTGTGGGCACAATGCGATCGAAGAACAGCCGCGTGGCGATGACGTCCAGCGAAGACAAGTTCATGACGGCACGGAACTCGGGCCGCGATGCGAGGGAGGGGTTAGCGCTGACGAGCTTCTGCATGGCGGTGATGCCGACGGCGAACACCACCGCATCTGCCGGGTAGGTCGTGGTCTCACCTGCAGGCAGGAGCGCACGATCAGGAACACGCCTTGTGGTAATCACCGTATCATCGCTAGATTACCGTATCATCGCAACATGTGGGCTTGGATTGGATTTGGACGTGAATGCTGCCTACGGAAGGCAAACCGCAAGTGGGTATTCACACTTGCTTGCTGACTTGCAGCATTGCTCGGACGTGACTCCTGCACCGTTGTAATACAGCCAACTCTTGGGGTGCGCTGCTGACCCAAGCCCAACTTCACCAGAGCCACATCCTGCATGCGCCCCAGCTTACTGCGTGCTACTGGAGCAGTCACCTGTCTCTTTGTCCAAGGCTTGTACAGACGTAATCTCCTCCACTCCGCCGGGCCCTTCCCCCATGACCAAGTTAGTCACCAGCTTGTTGCCCAGTACCTGCAAGAAGCAAACAAAAATTGTGTGCGCTGCTGAGTGAAGCAGTACGGTGCAACGTCGTGCCAGTTACTGCAAAGTAAATGACTGCAGTGTTGTCAAACGTCGTGCGAGTGGTTGCAAACCACTTGACTGCAAGTAGATGTGAGCGTGATGCAGCTATATCTCTTCACGTTCACGAGTTTGCCAGCGACATAGACATAACTTGTTTTGAGTTTCTGTGCCACTGTGCTAACCTACACCAAACTCGCTCTAACCAGCACTCCTACACAACTATGCGCTGTCCTACTAGGCACCGACAACTAGCCACCTCGTTCCATTTAGCACCACATATGTGCGCATTGACCAGCCCACCTGTCCCCCTTGGTTGCGAATGCGATCCACCAGCGGCGTGAAGATGCGCTCCGCTATTGAGCCCTTGCACCAACACACGTCTGCAGGGGAGCAGGGCAGTGCAAACTGAGCAGTCAATCCATAGCAATAGCATCAACAAGCAAACAACAACACAGTGCTGCAGGGAGCATGGGCCCTGTGATCCATCCTTGAAATGGCATAGTGTGCTGCAATCGACACAGTTCGTATGCCTGACATGACGTGGTTTTGTCGTTTGCACGCAGATAAGATGTGACAAACTGAGTGCACTGTGATCAAGACTTGAGACAGGTGTCAGCTTGCAAGGTTACAGGTGTTCACACAAAGTTGTGCCTTAGGGTGCCACCAAGCATCAGCAGCTGTGCCTTAGGGTGCCACCAAGCATTAGCAGCTGTGCCTTAGGGTGCCACCAAGCATTAGCAGCTGTGCCTTAGGGTGCTACCAAGCGTTAGTAAGCTCGCCTCACGAGCACGTACCGAAGTCATTCTGGTGCGCCAGGGCGTAGAAGAAGAGTGTTTCCAGCATGCTTGCTGCACTGATGTTCTCTGGGGGCGCAAACAGACCGACCAGCAGGGTGGGCCTGAGGAACTCCTCATACGCCTGAGAGAGCACAGGCCAGGAGACAACCTCAGGTAAGGTATGGGCAGTTGCCGAGTTCAAGGCATTCGTAATGAAGGCCCCTGGCTTTCTCATACTGGCTGCTAAGGAATGAGAAGCAGGTTCAACTCCTTTCTTTGAACAACTCATATAAAGGCAGTTGCCCGTACCAACTGAACAGGCACTTTTGAAAGCAACTTCCTTGCATCAGAAGAGACACGACCCGAGTCTTAACCAACCTTGCGTGACACGCCAGCACTGCGGAATAACTCATACGCGCTCATGGCATCATATCTGCAACACACGGTGGGATGGGCCAGTCAGCTACCGGTGAACCAGGACAAGATTGCAGGTAATGTTAAAATTGCTGGCTCTGAATCTCAAGTATCGTGGGCATGGAGGTCGTGCCTGTATTGGTTGGTATGTGCTCAGTCCTACCCTGCTGCACCTGCACTTGCTTTTTGTACGTTTCTTCCGTTGAGTTGTAATCCAGGAAAGCCGCCAGGAAGGGCAGCATGGTGAGCCGGTCGGCCAAGGAGAGAGACCAGTACAGCGGGGCCGTGTGCTGCGTAGGCAGACAGTATGGAACGTATATTGATCAGGTATATACACGTAATATACAGGTAATATATGAGCAGGTACGTGTGAGGTTGTGTGGCGGTGATCCGTGCCTTTGGTAGTTAACAGGAGGTTTCTCTACAGCACAAGAGATCATGCATAGTCGGCCAGGGATAGCCACCAGTACAGCGGGAGCGTGTGCTGCGGACCGGTGCACAGGCAACAAGTCAGGGCATAGCAGGCAACAAGCCAGGGGACAGCAGGCGGCAAGCCGGGGGATAGCAGGCAACAAGTGAGGGAGTGGAGTGGTGCGCACTAGAGGACTGGAGATTCGGGTGACCCTGGTGCTGTAGTGCCACAGAGTTTCACCAAAGACATCATCACCGCTCATGTGCTACCAGCCTAGCTGAGCCAAGGAAGGCCAGCGATAGTGGCTGGCCAGAGGATGCAGGGTGCATCCAATGCAAACCCACTCAGGGAGTTGTGGCGGGCAAGCGTAGTGAATTGTGGATCCGGTTGGCACGAGGCAAGCCACGCACCACGAACTGGCCGATGAGCGTGGGCAGGCGGGGCAGGCGGCTGAACACCGGTGCCTCCGTGGTGAGGCCACGGGGCGACCAGAAGCCCGAGGTGGTCCAGTCAGTGAGCGGCCACTCCGGTAGGTCCAGGTCGTCCAGCAGCTTGAAAATGTTCTTGTAGCTGCAAGTAAGGATGGCACTTGCTGCATTTGATGGCCCTTAAAGGAAGGTGATGGCTGCACAGGTGAAAGCAGCATCTTTACACTTGGTGCACACTTTATGGCTGCCCGAATGAGGAATGTCAGTTGGCACAAGGATAGCAGTTGCTGAATTATACAGCTGCCCAACTGTGTGGCGGCACAAAAGGGGAAATCTCAAAATGGAAATGTCAGTTGGCGGCAATGCTGCGGAGATGCAGGCAGCATTGCTGTCAAATGCCAGTATGACGTGCATATGTGGAGCATTTTGAGAGACGTGAAAATCTCCTGATAGGAGATTAGTCAATCCACCCCGGTCACACAGCCACTATCAGCACCTTGGCCCCACCTGTACCAGAAGCCTTTCTGTCCCGCTTCCACCGCCTTGCCGGCCTTGGTGCGGTACCCTGTGCTGAGACCACCTACAAAACAGCACACGAAGCTGCTGGCATCAGCAGCAGTGATGTGGCGTCTGGTGGGCTGTGGAACTGAAGCGAAGGTGAATGTGCTGGTGGTGTTGGCGCCAGTATGGTGATGGCCACGATCTGATGGGAACACATCCTCATGTGGGCACTGGCCTATCGTATGCGGAAACCTCGCGGGCCTTTAGACAATTCTCTGTCCACTTGATGCTGTATCAACCTTGCAGGTCCAGCATCGTGCCCTTGACCTGTGGTTGTGCACACGCTTCCACACACAATAGGTCACACACTCCCACCTGGGTTGGCTTGAGCATCTAGCAGTGTGACCTGTGGGCACCAAAAACAGGCGCATACTCCAGAGGTAAATCACAGTGATGCTGAAATCTGCCTGGCCGCACCTCTCATCAGATCCATTGTCTGTGCATACCCACCCGCCCATCAACCCACGACCACCCATTTGCACTCCTGCACCCAGACAGCCCCCATATAGAGCCTCATTGCCTTGACAACAGATGCTGGCAACTATTTCTATCAATGAGATACCCAGGCATTCCAAAGAATTGGATTGAACTGTCCTTCCTCGCGTCCATTGGCAATTCTTGATCACATGACAAGGACACACCTTGTAGCCTTGGCTGACCAAGTGCTTTGCAGCTCCAAATCCTGCCCATCCTCCGCCAATGACCACCACGTTCTTTTCATTGGCAGCAGCATTGACAATGACGCATCGCGTCAAGTTGCGGTTGTGGTGGTTTTTGCGATGCGCGTTGACTTGAGTGCTCGCTCTTCTCGGCAGAAGCCCTGAAGACCGCATTTTCCGATTGATAGTTTGCGTCGATCGAGTCTGCGATGATGCCGCTACCTGCCACAGTAAGAGTAAGCAGCGCCACGAGTAAGTTGCAACCTCACAGAGGTGTGGCAGGAGTGAGGCCACACACATTCTAGTTTTGAACACGCACACACGTGTGCAGATTCACGGAGGCGCATTGGGATGGTTGCCTGACAATATACAATCTATTGATCGATCTGTCTCTACACGTCTGTGAGAATGAACTCAACTTCCGAGCTGGTGAGCAAAGTTGAGGTGCCCAACCAATCTTGTGAATGCAGCCCAGATGCTGCCCTGTTGGCTTGCCTCGCTCACATTCTGTATAGTTGAGGTTAGCTTACAATTTCTACTGGATGGATTGCTCATGACTTTGCCTCTTGCGGCCTTACTTCACCATATGCTCGGGGCTTGTCTGAGCTGTCGCCTTCAACGGTTTTATGAACTTAGCTGTAGCTGGAAGTATGGCCAGCCAAAGTAACGTGACGTCAACGATGTGACGTTAGGGATACCGTTCTCCTTACATCTAGGGTCAGTGAAGGCATCCCCTTCATTTTTCTCTACAGAGAAAAACTAGCGCCCTTGCAGATCTGAAAGCATCAGACCGTGTGACACAGCTTACACCGTACTGTATACGTAGCAATTCAACTGTCCAGCAATGCTTTTTCATACTCGTACTATACATGCCACTGCCATATGGTCAGGCAGCAGATTGGCTTCGGTTTCTGTACAACAAAATAAACAGCATGCCTTTCAACATCTGTACTGCCACAGGCCACATCTGTACTGTACTTGAACATCTGTACTGCCACAGGCCACATCTTCTCCAACCAATGCAATCCTAGCCATGAAACACAGCTGCCTGAGGCTTCACATGCAAGTTGTCTTGCAAGCCATCATACAGAAGACTGGCACAGCTAGGACAAGAGGACCATTCGCCTGGCATAATAATACATCATAGTCCATCATGTATGTACACTCTCTTGCCCAGCACGTGCACATTCTGCGTTGTTGACGGTGTTTCCCAAGCAGCACATTTTTTGCAGGCTGTGCTGCAAGACCTTCACTAGCCAATAGTTGTGACAGTAAGCGATCCACGCTTCCTTGTGAACACGTGCTTCTGCTCAGTCCACACCCTCCTTGCGAGGTGCATCTCCCTTCACGTTCTTGTCTGCACAAGCAACAGTCACGTCCACATTGAACAGTCAGGGCAACAGTCAGCTCACCTTGGATAGTCAAAGTGCTTGATATCAGCATCAAGCACATGCCAGCACCGCCAAGCATCACCGACAACTAAGCATTTTGTGCAAGTGGACCGACTTGCGCTGACCTCAATCCCATCGCTGGCAAGGCCAGCATGCAGCTGGAATGAAAAACATCATGCGGCTGTCAACGGCCCAGGTCCGTTTTCAACTCACAAGGCTTCATTGTAAAGCTCCAGATCTTGGCTGCAGGTCACAGGCAAACAACACGTGCAGATGAGATACGACAAACATGTTGCTACGTGCTCCAACTCCATCTGATGCAAGGGCATGATGCACCTTCTTCAATGTGAACCTCACTCAATCAGTACTGCAGTGCTGCGCAACATGCAACACCAAACCAAGGCGTTATAACCTAGTAACAGACCGCTGAGACAGTGAATCATGTGGCACTGCAGTCCGACATACAAATAAATCAAAATGTGGTATATCACGATTACGAACATATATGTGTGATTATTATTAGTAACCTATAATTGATGCACTGACCAATTCTGTTGTCAGATGAAAATCGTAGGAAATCCAGTCCCTGCATGATTTGAGTCTCATGCACACCAGGGGCCAGCATGTTGGCCTGCGGCACAGCAGCAGCAGCGTGAAACGGCACACTAACCGATTCTGTTGTCTGGTGAGAAGCGCAGGAAGTCCAGGCCTTGCATTGCCTGGGGGCTGCGCTGCCCCGCATGAAGCATGCCGGTCTGCAGACCAGAAGCCACACACAATGTACACGCCATCTTCTGTCCCACTTCTGGGACGATACACTTATGCACATCGAAGCGTAGACACAGCAGACAGAGACACACAGACAGCCCAGACGTGGCATACATAGACAAACACACGCTGGCGGGATCCAATATGACACCCAGCCACACCCCTCACATTGTCACCAAAGCAATGGACCCAGCGTGACAACAATCATAACACGAGGTGAGGCATCCGAGACCACTTCAGACCTGTGCCAAAGACAAGCCTGAGCAGCCTGAGCAGCCTTGAGCAACCCTGAGCACATTGTGAGTTGCACCCACCTGCCAGTGAACGAAGCCAGCCTGCAGGCATCAGCACACAGCATAATTAATTGATTAAGTAACTAAATAGATTAAGGCCCGCAGTGGGCAGAGTGATAACACATGGAAAGTGGCCTGTGTGCTCAAGCATGCAGTGGCGAAAGACATGTGTGATCTTCAGTGTAGGCTGATATTGCAATCCATGCCCATGCTCCACCGCCATGCACATGCCATGCTCATGCCATGCACATGCACATGCCACTGCCGCGGCCCCCCCCCCTCTCTGCACATACCCGTCTGTCTGTGCACACAGCACTTCCCAGCAGTGTGTTGACGTTCTCGACCTTGGACAGCGCCCCCTGGATGGCCTTGGAGGCTCCCTGGATGCCGGAGAAGGGCACGGAGCGCGAGGCCAGGCCATACGCTTGCAGCTGCTCGACGTCAGGCGCAAGCACCTGCGTTTGATGATGGCAGCAACAACCGCGTGATTTTACAGGCCACATGTCAGCACTTGCAGCTCAGTAATCATGGCATGCAGCCGTCAACAGCAGCAACGAACAAAGGTATGTGCAAGTCACATGCACACATGTTGCAAACATGCTGCTCACACGATTGCAGTTGTACCCCTGTGCCTTGCCCCTGCAGTGAGATGCTCGCGAGGTGACCAGCCTTTGTAGTGAGATGCTCCGAGGTGACCAGCCTTTGTAGTGAGATGCTCCGAGGTGACCAGCCTTTGTAGTGAGAT
>QAXH01004600.1:394-36803 GCA_004335635.1 Chloromonas sp. AAM2 | reverse complement strand
GAGATGCTCCGAGGTGACAAGCCTTTGTAGTGAGATGCTCCGAGGTGACAAGCCTTTGTAGTGAGATGCTCCGAGGTGACAAGCCTTTGTAGTGAGATGCTCCAAGGTGACAAGCCTTTGTAGTGAGATGCTCTCGAGGCGACATGCCTTTGAACTTCCCTCTACCACAGTGCAATGTCCCATTGATTCTCACCTTGTCCAGGTCCTCCAGGTTAGCTCCAGTGTCCCAGCAGTGCACCCACTTCTGGGCAGCGCTGCGCATGGCGTTAACCTCCTCGGGCGTCTGCATCAGCATGCGGGACTCACGTTGACACAAGTTGGCAAATAGTTCATGCACTTTGCACCGTAAACAACAAATACGTTGCAGGTAACAGCATGTGATGAGCTTCAATCCATGCGCAGGGAACCTGTTGCATGTGACAGCGAACCAGACGAACCGTTGCACACCATGTGCGGCTTGACTGTCAAAGAACTCACGAGCTTCTCCTCGGGTGCATGCAGCAGTGCCTCGTCCGGCTCAGGCGCCTTCATGGCAGAGGGGTTCACTGCAGCGGAGCCAAACACCATGATGCACAAACATCAGCACCCAACTTCAAAAGAAAGAATTTTGTCAGTTTTTTTTAATGCCAGCAGGAAAAGGCCAGGACATTGATTGCTGAATCAGTTGCACTTGTAAACACATTGGCGCCCTTTCAAGCTGAGTGCAAACTTCTCAAGATGACGACATTCATGGCCTGCATTGCCGCCCGCAGGTAGGACCAGACAGCAGCACGCATCCAGACTTGTTGCATGATGCAGTCACACGGCCAAACACAAGCTGCAGCTTGGTCATGAGCTTGGCACTACAACGACTGTCTTGCCCTCCTGTGCCGCATCAGGCGCAAAATTCAAGATCTGCTGTCCCGCCGTCTCACTGCACAACTGCACGAGCACCGCACCCTGCTGTCTCCCTTGCCCCTATCTGCCCACCTGTCAGTGCCTCTGTCTCCTCATGCGTCAACTGTCTGCAAACGCACATGTGCCACAACGTCAGCAGGGTGGCGGTCATCACAGCACTCTGCGCCCTGACAGGAAACTGACTGACCGACAAACTGCATGTATTCACTGCAATGTGCATCGGCCTACCTGCTGTATTCATTTGTAACATAGACACCCGCTGTATTTCACTGCAATGTGCATCGGACTACCTGCACACAAGTGCCTGGGTGATTTGGTTGTTCTCGTCCATCTCCAGGCGCTCAATCAACACACCCTGGCTGGGCCTGCAACCAGCATTCACAAGCAGAACGTTTTCATCTTTTTTCACGATTGGGAGTTGCAGCTGCGGCTCTAATTTTGTTTAGCTTTTACGCATACCTCGCCTTCGCTTCACAGCGTGCAAGCTACCAGCATGCGCCTACACAAATGCTCCACTGTGCTGGAAGGTTCGATAGGTGCACGGACTCTGTGAACCACTTACCAGCCACTTGGCTCCTGGCCGGCAACAGGACCCACGCTCTGCACACCAGCAGGCAATGCATGCGAACTCCTGCCCATTTGTACATGATGCAGTTGGTTGATCGCTTTGATTGATGTCTGGTGGTTGAGGAGACAGGCAAGCGGTACCAGCGGTTAAGAGGTGCATGCACAGCAAAATGCACCTAGACTGAAAGGTGCAGGCCTCTAGTGCATTAAGCCCTTCCTATGGGACGTGTTGCCTGACCTTCACCTTTCAGTTGAGGTGCATTTTGCCGTGCATGCACCTCTAACCGCTAGTACAGCATGCCTGTACCTGGGCCACCAGGCAACATAGGAAGGGCCTGATGCAATTGAGGGTTCTATCTTCAGCTGGTTTGGTAGACCGGTGCACGTTATGAATGGCTAGACTTGCCTGCATTAGGAAGCGAACGCCCATGAAGACACTGTTTGTCTCCTCATCTGCTGCTGAGGCAAACATGTCATGCGCCACGTGCTTGTACGCACGCTGGCGCTCCTGAATGTGATCTGCTAGCTCCTCGACATCTGAACAGCAACGCAATGGACAGTCAGTGGTTGCAAAGGGTGACATGGATGCAGAGAGTGATCATACTTCCCTTTCGCAAAGTCCTAGGAGTGCAACCAGTGCAACAAGTGCGTCAAGCAGAGAGCTTCAGTTGTCAAAACTTGGCATGTTGCAGCAGCCGCTTTTGTGCAGCATTGTGATCCTCAAGAGGTTGCAATCGCCCCTGAAGTCGGCTTCGTGGATGCACCAAGTTGGGACAACCTGGCTATCTTGAGCTGTCCTTGAGATCACATGCACTGGCTTGTGATTGACTGAACTCACTCTTGGTCCTGTCCTCCAGATGGACGACACCATCTGCCTTGAAGAGAATGCCCGAGGGTGCTGACACCTGCTTCAGTAACGACACTAGGTTGTCACGTGGCCCACATGCCGTATCAGGCTGCCACGCTGCCATGTATTGCTTTGCTGTCTGCAAAGCAGTAGATCAATGGAAGAGGTGGTCTCAGTGGGCACAGTCAAGTGTTACCGTTGTGCAGGGCCATCTACCCAGGAAAGTAGGGTTGTCTGATGTCGTCACAGCCATGATGCACGTCATCGCTTTCAGTGGCATGAGCCTCTGTCTGCTTACCTTCAACATGCCTTCGGATCTGGTCTGAAAAGCCATTGTGGTCAATCGCTGTCGATGACGTGAAGACCTCTGCGTCGATGCAATGCGTGTGACCTGCGGAAGAGACTTCGCGAGCATTGCCAGACCGCAGCCTGCAATCAGCAGTAGATTGCATGCGATGTCTGCTCATGGCAAATGCTGGCCTTGCAAAGTGCTGAAGGTCTGTGTTCGCTTCTGACGTGAATGCACGCGTTGGTACCGCTCCCAAAAGCACACACCTTGTGCTGTCTGCCGTTGCTGCAATTGATTTGGTCGCAAAACTGCTCGATGTCCACTTCTTTTGCACTTGTGAACCTCTGCATCATAGTTCCAAACGGGCAATGACGTCACAGTGCGAACCAAGTTTGAATTTTGTTGCGTGGTTCAAAATGTTTCCCAGGGTTCTCTGGGATAGCTCGCCAGATCCCTGACCACTATACGCCGCATTCCAGCCCGATGAAGTGCCGGACGGCCCTGCAGCGGCGACCTGCGCCCAACAATGAGCAGGTGAGGCAGGCTCATTGAGGAGTGTGCTGCATACAGGAGTGTAGGTGGAAACTACTGAGCATTGTTGTGTTAGTACAAAAGCCATTCATTTCACTGCCCGTTCCATCGGCCAGTTCATGTTGGCTGCAGGCATCGGTCAAACTTGTCCTCGAGGCAGCGCGAGCTGTCGCGCTCTTAAAATCTTCTGATCTATCCGCCTCGGCTGCACGGAATGCTGCACGAGTCTTCGTGGAAGCCTTCCAGGGTACACTGCGTTGGCCAGGGTGAGCCATGGTTTGGCCTGCATTTGAGTGCGTTCACGCATCGCAGATCCCGACGTGAGACATAGATCACGGCATAAATGCGCATGGCATAGCGGGAGCAAAGCATCGCGGGGCAGCTCATCGAGTCATGTCGCCTTTGCGAGAGGTGCTCTTACCCAGTGTAGGAGTGCGTGTGCTCTGTCTGGGAGATATTGACCCGCCATGCTCTGACTCGAATCACCATGCTCCGCTTTCCAGGGGGGTGCCCAGCAGTGTACAACTTCAAGAGATGTTCAACGTGGCCGAGCACGCTCTCTGCACCGTATACACTATCGAAGACGAAGGCTTGATCTCAGCAGTCATGGCTTTGTGGACCGCCGTCGCGGACTGGCTGCTGTGCCTTGGTGGCACGCGAGCAATCCCAGTTCAGTTTTCACCAGACCCCAGTGCATTGGATGCGCAACTTGACCACTTGATGAGCCATCGAAACCTTGTGGCCCCCTTTGTGCAACTCCTCGGCAGCTTCACGCGCATTACGGGTGTGAACCCCCTGCATGGACGTCCGTCAGCGCTTTGTCTGGGATTGCTGATATTTCTGGTGGTAGGAGCTGGGGCAGGTGAGTGAGCCAACAGCCTCGGCTGAGGAACTTGCTCTGATGACACCAACCCTTCCGTGGTTGCACTTAGCTAGGCAACGTGCTAGGTAGGCATGTCAGATACATTGGTTGCTACGTGCTTGATTGCCCGCCTGTAGGCAACCAGTGTCGCATGGATACCTATCGAGCCCAGCATTGGCAGCATGAGTCATTGCAATATGCTGACAGTGTAAGCGCTCAGCAGCTGCTCTGGGGCAACCAGAGTGCCCTCAGGCTTACGCACAATGAAGCAGCGAGGTTGACGATGCATGTCCCTGCTTTCGTAGGTGGTGGCAAGGCTGCGGGCGCACCTGCATCCGCTGGTCTGGATCAACAGGCGCTGGAGCGGGACATGCATGTCAAGGCTGCGGCCTTGCTGATTGAGGTAAGTAGACGAGGTGCAGCCTGGCTGCCTCTTCCTGGACGTGACTGACTGGCTCGCTTTATCTAGTCTTTGGCCTTGACTTTGGCGGCTCTGTCCTGTGTTGCTTTGGGTTGGCCGGCCTTGCCTGCTTTGTTCCCTGCTTTCGTTTTGCTTTCTTGCTCAGGGTAGGCCAGGGCGGTGCCCATCCCGTTCCGTGTCCTCTGACGGCTTCCCTGGTGTATATACATATATATACTGTATCCCTGATCCTGCCCTGACTGCAACTCAGTGTTGCATGGCCTAGAATAAAATAAAAAGTATCTATATATAGTATATTTAGTAGATGACCTTGGCACACTCACATCCTTGCCTTATGTAGCATGCACGCCGCCTGCATCGTGCTCAGTGTGCGGCCATGCATGCAAACTCTTGTGCTCAACCAGATTGGCGCCAGCTGCCTTGTTTGCTCGCTTGTGTACAAGTGTAGAGAGGCCTAGCTTTGTTTGTTACGTTGGACCTAGTGTAACAAACGAGGATGTAAAAGGTCAGCTTACCCTCATATACATACCCTCATATATATAGGCTTACCCTCATATATCACATACATAGGCTTACCCTCATATACACATTACCCTCATATATATAGGCTTACCCACTTGCTCATGTTTGCAGATCATCGCTCAAGGCCCGGCCCGTGATGCGCTGCAAGCAGAGCTGCAGATCACCGCTGCAGCCACATCAAATCCTCCAATACCCTGTGCCACACCACAACCACCGCCCCTGGTTACAAGCATCGCTGACCTAGCCGGTGGTCCACGCCGCCAAGATGTAGCAGCCGAAGCAAATGAAGACACACCATGTGATGATCACGTGGGCTATGCCCTTCAGTGCTACCAGCTGGTCATCTGGTTATTGCAAAGACCTTTCTTTGACGAGCTGGACTGGCACCAACCCACCCATGGCAAGTTGGCCTACGAGGTGCTTTTTGAGTGCTTTGCCTGCTTTGGCGGCTCACCGCAGCTCTTCAGCTGCTGCCTAATGTCCACGTTGGCTGGGCTCACACATGCCATGGCTGCTGGCAAGCTCAAGGCCGGCTCGCAGAAACATTTCAAGGCCAAAGCAAAGGCAGTGGGGGCTGTGACGACACTTGCGGTGGATGGGGAGGAGGTTGGCAAGATTTTGGCGCAAGCGCCAACACCAGCTGTGCCAGCAGGAACAGCGGCAGCAGCCTCTCAACAGGTGTGGTTTGTGTGGTGAAGTGAACGTGCAGGACAGGTGCAGAGAAGAGCCAGTGGCCAAGGGCTGTACGTAATTGGCTGAGAGCCCCGATGGAGGCGGCATCAACTCTCATCAGCAGGAAGACCGCTGGCTTTTCCTGCCACTGCTGCATCTGACCAACACAGCTCACTGTCAGGCTTGCTTTCAGGGCGTGTTATCTGAGCTTCACCGTCTGCTGCCCGGTCAGCCGTACCTCCATCTTCACGACTGGCTATGGCAGTGCGCCGGGGAGAGGGTGCTGGGCGCCCTGGCCCATGCACCCGACATGGCAGTGCTGGTGCCAGCTATCATGGCGGGGTCGGGGGGAAGCCATGACAAGGACATGGGTGGGTGACATGGACCCTCTGTATATGTAGTTTGCAAATCAGAGAGGCCGTCAAATGACCCGGGACGGGACGTGTACCGCCCCTGTGCACATGCGGCCATCAAGTGACACGGGACGGGACGTGTACCGCCCCTGTGCACATGCGGCCATCAAATGACACGGGACGAGACGTGTACCGCCCCTGTGCGCATGCGGCCATCAAGTGACACGGGACGGGACGTGTACCGCCCCTGTGCACAAGCGGCTGTTATGGGGTGCACAGTCTGAGCTACACAGAGAATTGCAAGCTTGCATCATCCGTGTATGAATCTGCATAGGCAGGATTGTCAACTGTGCTGTGCCACATGCACAAACCCACGCCAAGCACTTGATGAATGTTGGTCAGTCAACCCGTCAATAGTCATGAAGTAATAGAAGCAGAGGTAACCCTTGCAGCGAATACTGCCGTGCATAGGCAATCTGGAACGCAGTACACAACTCGCAGAACCAACCTTGACCTACCTGGTACTGCTAGAAAGAAAGAAAGGCAGGGGACGTGGGTCGGCGTAAGGAGGCCGGGTGGTTAAGCTCAACCCCCATGCAACTCCTGGTACTGCTACCTTATCCATTTCAACTCTGCACGTGCAGGTGGCTGTGTGCTAGAGCTCGTGCGGCTGGTCTACGGTGCGGATGTGCAGGGGCTGATCCAGGCGCTGGTGGAGCTCATGAGGCCGGAGGCTAACTGCGCTGTGGATGTGAGGCTCAAGGCGATGACCAGTGAGTGGCTCAGGAATGAGGCTGTGTGAGCACTGTCGTGTTTGTGATACATGGTATGACCATGCTGGTGAGCATCCGACAGACAGGCACATCCTACTACGTGCATACAATAGGTCACCTATTTTCCTCCCCCCCTTGCCCCTGCTGAGCAGTCCTCTTCGGACTGAAGGCCATGTGAACAGCAACAACAACAACAACAATTACGTGCATGCATTGCAAAGTTGCTCTGTAATGGGCACCAAGGCGGTCACTACTGCTTCTGGTACAGATTTGATTGACACGCCCGCCCGCCCTGTAGGTGTTCATGACTGCCCTTGGCTGCAAAACCATGCAGTGTTGAGTTGTGAGGTTGCCCTGGGCTGCCCATGTGTGTACATGCTTGACCTGGCATCTTCTTCTACACCCGTCAGTGTCGCTCCTTGACACCATGTTTGCCTGACCTACACAGTCACAGCCTCCAGCAGTCAGTGCTGTAAGGCCAGCCCTGGCCACCAAACCCTTGCAACTTACATTTCACGTTGTGACTCTGCACACACTGATTAACGTTCCATGTTTTCAACTCTCACACTGATGTTCCATTTTTTAACGTTCCATGTTTTCAACTCTCTGCTGGCCTACACAGTGATGGTCTCAGCCTCCAGCAGTCACGTCGCTAATCAAGCTCGGCTGCCTTCTGATGCGGAGGGCGCTGCGGCTGCAGCCGGCCTGTGGTCAGCCTATGCAGTGGATGTGGTGGTCTTCAGCGTCATGCACGACCCATCACCCAAGTAATACATATATATACCCAATATATACCCATATACCCATATATATGCCCATATACCCATATATATATATATACCCATATACATACCCATATATATATATATATATATATATATATACCCAAGTAAGGCCTGCGTGGAGTCTAAAGTGCATGCATCCAAGTATCTTATTGTTGTTGCTCGCTAGTACTGGCTGAATGTGACTGCATTTGCACAGGCCTTCTCATGTCAATGCACTGTATCCCCGATCCTGCCCTGACTGCAACTCAGTGTTGCATGGCCTAGAATAAAATAAAAAGGAAGACCCAGCTGTTGCATGGCCTAGATTAAAGTCAAAGAAAGACCCAGCTGTTGCATGGCCTGGAAAAAAAAAAAAGACAGACCCAGCTGTTGCATGGCCTAGAATACATTGCGCTGTCACCGCCAGCAACCAGATGTGATTGTAGGCTTCTTGGCAGTGAGGCCAACAGGAAGGATTATGCAGTGCAACAGATGGGGTCTTTCGCTTCATGTAGGGTCCGTCGGTGTGGGCTGCGTTTGCTCGGCAGCATGGGCCTGGGGCACGGCTGCATGGACACAGCTCACAAGGTCGTGAGAGCTCTGCTCAGCAAGATGAGGGACAAGTGAGTGAGATTTGCTCACTATGTGTGACGCATGCGACCTTTTTAAGTGGCCGGCCAAAACGTAGCGGCGCCATTGGAAGGGGTCATGCGCCGTGCGGGTGATCCTGACCGTCTCCATGCATAGACTGTGTCATGGTAGAACTGAAACGTGTAGGTGATGTACGTCATGGCACAACCCTAGTAATGTCAGAGCACTTGGCGGTATAAGTTTACCACTGCAGGTCACAGCAACAGTGCGTGGTTGCATACTTGCATCAGCAGTCGCCACACTTTGTGCCAGAAGTAAGGATGTCAGAGGCACAAGCTGTTTGCCTGCATGTGCGTGTATGTGTGCATTCAGGGATGTGCAGGTGCAGGGGCTGGCCCTGCGATTGTTGGTACAGCTGCCCGCCGCGCTCAACGTAGGGGCGCAGTGCAATGGAGCTGAGCTCATTTGGCTCATGCGTGGCGCACTCACTTTGCTGGCAGAACAGGTACTGAGCTTGGTTGACACCAGGCAGTCAAGATTTCACATTAAATCTTGTCAAGTGTGAAGCAGAATGCTAAAAGATTAAGCTTGGAGACTTGATTCACTGAGGCAGACGGTTGCATGTGGGCCAAGTCTGTGGGCAAAGGGTGGCAGATGGCCGGTTTCGTGTTTGCTGCATCTCGTCTTGCGGGAATTCTTGTGGCAACGCCGGCACCGGTTCTATCATTGCTGCTTCTGGCCAAGCTGGCACGCAGTGCAATGGAAATTGTTGCAAAGGCAGGTATGGCAGGGTGGTTCATTTCTCTGCTGATGAAACTGTCCTGAGAGATGACTCTCGAACAATCCTGAAAATCCCTGGCTTCAGTGTCTGTTCACACGCGTCCCTGAAATCAGTGTCTTTGCCTAAACTTGTGAGCGCTCATGGCAAACTGCAGTGCAACGATTGTAGGTGGAGGCATCGCAGGATGAGCAATTCTCCGCTGTGAACGTAGCACCAGTAGGATCATCAAGCTTTTCTCTGTCTACAACGTTGTACTTGTCTCCACCGTATATATATATATATTGGTTACATCCAGCCCACTGAGCATTCTCTCTAGCGTGAATGCTTGCAGCCCGGAGTACCTGTGGTGAAGCAGTCAGCCCAAGCGCTGCTCAAGGGCCTGCTGAGCCAGCACGCGTCTGGACCTCATCAAGGTGGTGATCAGAGTCCCAAGGCACAGCAGTCACAGCGGGAGGTCAACCCGCTCCTGCAGCTGCTGTCGCTGGTGGCGGAGGATCAGCAGGCGGGGCTGCTGCTCCTACAGCAGGCCACCACTGCAGTGCGCCTGGCTGCTGTTTGACGCATCTCTTGGGGTGGTGGGAATTCATCGCATACGTTTTCAGCTGGGAACGTGATTCCACCTGCTGGGAAACTTCTTCCACCTCACTTCTTTGGGATCTTCATCTGAAACTTGGTTTGAGGACTTGCTCCTGGGTGGGAGTCCTGGCAAACAGTGTCCAACTGAGAATCTTCTGGGAGGGGAGCGAAGCAACCCTTTGGGGGAGGGGAGCGAGGCAACCTTTTTGCTTCTCTGGTTCCAGTCCGTCCCTCTCGATGAGAAGAAGCCCTTCCTCCCCCCCCCCTTTGCTTCACACCCCCTTACTTCTCTCCCAAGGGTGCAGTGGCAGTCACCTAGTTTACAATGTATTTACACCAGGGAAGCCGTCAGAGGACACGGAACGGGATGGGCACCGCCCTGGCCTACCCCGAGCACGAGAGCAAAACGAACGCAGGGAACACAAGCAAGGCAGGCCGACTGAATGCATAACAGGATGGAGCCGTCTAAGCTAAGGTCAAAGACCAGAGAAAGTGAAGCAAGGAGGGCAGGAGGCGCAGTCGGCATTATATCTGCATTGTTGGGTTTGGGGTTCTGGAGCGTCCGCTCGAGATTCCTTGGAAGTGAGCGAGCAGTCATCTTTCTGAATTGATCGCCTACAAACACGCTCACGTGTTCTTTCAAACCTGACACCCAGGCCAGCGCTTCAAGGTGCAAGTGTTTACCTTATGTAAGATTTGCACCAGATCAGCACACGTTGCTCGCCTTTTGTCACCCCCATTTCTGTTGCAACCCCTGCTAAGCGCGGGTCAGATTTAAGTTGGACTCACTGCAACACCCCTTGTGATGACCTGTGATGTGGTCAGTGGAGTCAGGCTTTGCCTGATATATTACAATGCCGGGTGCCACTTAACACTCACTTAATGTCCAAGCTATCACACACTCCATCAACTTTTTCTTTACTGTAAAACTAATTTGAAGGTTTACTACAGGCGCACATCAACAGCACATGCAGGTGCACATGAACATCTGGCAGATTCTTTACTGTAGAACTAATTTGAAGGTTTACCACAGGCGTACATCAACATCAACATGCAGGTGCACATGAACATCTGGCAGATTCTTTACTTTAGAACTATTTTGAAGGTTTACCACAGGCGCACATCAGCATCAAGCACATGAACATCTGGCAGAACAGTTGCACTTCAAAAGCCAGCAATCAAAGCAACCGACCAGCATCAATTTGCAATATAGTAGACCATTCTGCCTGTAAAAGGCATGACGCTCGCAACTCTATTGATCTTTCTTTTGTGGACTGCACACTGCGCTTGTTCCTGCAGACATACTCTGCCTGCCTCTTATGTCACTGCATCACGCTCACTCAACACACAGCCCTGCACAATGGCGCATCGTCTCATTGTAACAGTCACTGTCAACGAATGACTGTAACCAGTGGCACATGCTGGTCAGGTGTGCATGCACCATCCGCATCCCCACCGGTACTCTCTTTTTGTCAAAACCTAAGCATTGTCATTGCCAACGTGAACGTATGATCCAGGCAGCCAAAATCATTTCGTTTCTGAACCAGCAGGCCTCCTGCAGCAGTAAATTAAAGCCTGAGTTTCCATTAGATTGCTGACTGCACTATGCTCTTCACCATGCAATGCACACAGACACAGGGCACAGAAGGCGTTTGCTGCCCTGCACCCATGGCAGGAACTTCCCAGAACAGCTGCAGTCTCTGTGCTCGGAACCAACAGTGTGCCACTGAAACTTTCTCGTCCCTTTTTCTGTCAAAACGCAGCTGCAGTGTCGCCAATTGCCGGCCCAGACAATGCCGGTCACCCAACTGCTGTACAAATACAGTTGACACTTGAAACCTGGCTGTCAGAAACCAGCAACCAGCAACGGTCTGGCCAAGCGTGTCTCCTCTCTGCTGAAGCCGCTTCGCTGTGTGCCTGGCTCCCTCGGACGTTGCTGCAAGGTTAACCTGGCTGCCAGGACCGGGTACATCCACGACACTGAGCGCTGCAGCGGTGTGCCACGTACTCTGCAGCTGCTGGTTGGCTTGGCTTGCTGCTGCAAAGTTGCATTGGTGGGACCCAGAGCTGCAGGGGCTGATAGTTGGCCCGGCTGTTCGATAGTTGGCGCTTCTAGCCAGCCCAAATGTGATGTGTGTCAGGCGTACTGTCTACACCAGCTGAACGGCAGCAATGGAGGGAATTTTCTCCCTCAGCTTCTGAGTAACCGCCACTCTCACAGTCATCACACTAGCTGCAGGCCCTGTGATCTTGACCTTGACAATCATCCCATCCATGCCTTCCAGCGTCAAACCACCGCCCCCGGTGCCTACAAGGTATGGTCGGATTTCATCCAATACCTGCATAGGAAAGCAGTGATAAGTGAGGCCAAATTGCGTCTAGCATATGCGATGGAGGTTGGAAGGCTGTGCCTTGCATTAGATATAAATACGAGAATAAAAGGCTATGTCGGTTATTTGAGCACCACCACACCAGATACCAGCACGTTTGCGAAAGAGCGAGCTACACAAGCCCAGTGTTGGGCAGCTGCTCTCGTATAAGGGTACGCAGGCATGCCTGAGCGTGCACTGTGCAGAAAACAAGCTACTCAAAGCTCCATGCAAGCTGCACAAAGATATGGCGCTGCTAGGAACCACATACCGTTTCGACGTTTTCACTTGTAAGTGCTAGCCCCTTGATTTCCTCGGTGAGCTGCTCGACTTCCTGAATCTCCTGCGAAGCCACAGAAGAGGTACAGGCAAGCCAGCGTTCAATGCGTGCTACCAGGTACACGACCACATACCTGCCACACTGCCCAAAAAGCTGGCAGAAACCCCTCTGCTGACGAATAGAAGCATCGACTGCGTAGAAATGTTTGTGCACTGCCTGAATAATGCCGGCAGAGTCAGCTTGTTACAACTGGGCCTGTCTGCCTCTGCCATGCTGAACCTTGTGTGCACTTGCTGAGGGCTAGCACTCACAGGGATCTTCTCCATCAATCTTCGCTTGATGCCCATTGTCATGGTTGTTATTGAACTGGGGCAGGAGCCGCATGCACCTTGCAATCTGAGATACACTGTCAGGCCGTCGATTTCCACAAACTCAACGTTGCCACCGTCTGCCATGAGGTAAGGCCGAACCTGAGGATGCATTTGCGCAACGTGACTACCTTGTCATTCTGACGTGATGTGATGGCAAAAGAATTGCTGCGCGACGTCCCAGGGCCTCAAACCTACCTCGTCAAGCACTTTCTCAACATTCTCCTCTGTTAGCTCGTATGTCTCCACTTGTTGTGCGGTGAAAATCGGAGCTGAAGAAGCAGGGAGCAAACACGTCTCGCAAGGGGAGTTTTCCATGCATGTAGCCGAAGCGCAAGGCCACTCCGCTCACCTGTACCCGTCCGGCTCAATCGCGCAACTACGCTGTGCCGATGATCCTGCGCTATTGCTGGAGCGCCAACGCTTATTTGGTATACACGACGCCGACTGACTGCTTTACTTGGTGGTGCCACTGAGGGCAGCGCCAAGCAGCGGGGTGAAGCGCTTGCCACGCACGTTTGGGGGGAGCATGCAAAGGTCGCCATTTTGTGATGTTATCAGGCATTGCCAGCGCCCTAGACTCCCTAGTCTAGTTGCAGCGGCAAACCGTCCCCGTGTCGCACGTGCAGCGCCGGCACTAGGTCTCGCAAGTTTGCGGAAACTATGCAATTCAGTCCTCCTCCTGTGCTGACATGCACTCCGTCATCATGCCTCTGGCTTCTGCACATCATCATACTTTCAATGGCCGCCACGCATGCAGCGGGTTGAGCTCACAGCTGCACGTAAAACCGCCATCCAATTGCTTGGCCCTCGCACCATGCAGCAGCAGAGCGAGCTGCAGGGAGGCTGTCAGGAGACGGCATACGGTTCATGCACAAGACACAGGTGAGTGATTAGTATCAACCGCATACGCTCACAAGGCGTGTAACAATCTGATCTGTGATGCAAGGGGCACAGATAGCATATCAGCTTCACTTGCTGGTTCTTTGCAGGTGCACCAACGGCTGCTCCTGCCCCACCACCCACTTCGCCTTCAGAGCCTGTCGAACCTAGTACTAGCCAGCCAGCATCCAGCCTCACACAGGCATCAGTGTCTCCTCGCAAAGAGGCTCAGCTTACACTCGAACAGTACAAGGAAATCTACGACAGACTCATATCGATCTTTCAGCAACGGCCCCGAGATGACTGGAAGAAGCTCATTGTCTTCAGTAAGCAATGGCCACAACATCAGCAAGGAGTCTTTGAACGGTGAGGCCCTGTCATGCCACATGCCATTAGCAAGTTGACAACCAAGCGGTCACACAGTATCAACAACAGAAACGGTTGACTTTGACCATTGATGCAGCGGGCTTGACTGCTCACTCTGCAGGATAAAAGAGCTGTCTGACAAGGAACAAGACGTTGACAAGAAAATGGCACTGAGAAAGGTCTTTAGATCTCTGCAAGGGGTGAGTCGAGATTTGAACGCAGCTTTTGATGTTCATCTACACCCCTCGGCCAGATGCCACACCCGTTTCTGTCTCATGTCTGGCACCTGGCCAACTTGTTCGGCAAGTCTATGTTCAGTTTCAAATGCTTCCAACAACTTTTGAAGCGTTGTTGGTATTCAGGTGAATGAGGAGGTTAACCGTTACAACTCCATGCTTAAGAAGTTTGGTGAGGCTGCCCAGGACGAGTGGGAGGCCATAGTGTCCCTGTACCGGGGGGACCTGCAGAGGGGGTTCTTTGAGCACACACAGGTGAGGTCGGCTGTCTCCAAACACTCTGGTCTGGAAAGCCTTTTCGTTACTGTTGTAAGCAACAGATTTAACGGTTTCTTTTTGATGCTGTTTGGCGTCTGAGAAGTGCTGCTCTGGACCAGCCCGGTTGTCTCTTCAAGCTACTGGCGATGGTCAGGGCACTTGCATTGATTGCCGTCTCAGTGGCTACCATCGTTTTACATTTTCAAGTCATAAGATTGGACGATGAGCTGCCTGTTATATACCGATCCCGGCTAGTCTGGACGTTCCTCTGACTTCATTTCACTGTTCCACCCTGCCTTTCCCTTCAGTGCCTGATGGCCGCTGCCAAGGACGATAAGGAGGAGCTGGACCGGCTGGTTATGATGAACACACGCCTGGTGGCGTTGTGCGCAAACTACGACAGCGTAGCCATGGACGAGGAAAAACTGGCGCAGGCAGCTGATGTGTACAAGGACCTACTCAGCTCTGTGAGTGCCACACGAATAGCTTTGCTGCACATCTGACATTTCCTCCGCCATGTGTTGCCTGGTAGCAATTTCCATCCTACACACAAAGTTACTGTTCAAAGAGATCTTTATCAGCTGTTCAAGAAAACCATGTCTTTTACTTTACACACTCTTGCATTTAAGTGCACGGAACAGCGGTGAACAGCTGCTTGTCGTGTTCATGTGAGCAGTTGACCCTCCCTGGGTGTTCGTATGGCCTGCCATCTCCCCAGTTCTGCAGTTGCCGCCACCTCCAAGGTTATCTCCTCCATTCGCGACCATGTCCAGCTGCTTTTACCTGCCTTGAACCTGCCTCACATTCATATTATGCATGTACGACACTGACTACTCCCTCCTTCCACCTCTCACACCTGCTATGTCACACTTCACATCATGTTTGATCCTGCCTGACCTGCTGCTGCCTTACCTATGTTACAGGTCACTCTGATGTCCCTCTTGTCTGTTACAGATCACTAGTTTGGAGGACGCAGACAAGAAGATGGCCGAACTGGGGTCCCAGGGCAAGATCGACCCGGCCTTCCTGCACATCACTGCCAAGGCGTACGGGGCGGCAAGGGACACGAACATGACCATCGACGAGGTACGTTTGACGCTGGGTTTGCAGGTGTATTGGCCATTCCTTGGCCTTTGCCGCAACTCACGGTGCTGGTTGGGAGGATGGAAGTGCATGGTTTGTGCGCGGCTGCTGATAGGGAGTCGAGCGCATGGATTAGGTTTACTGTTGATGTCTGCAACACACACAACTCGTCAACAGGGTTCTTTAGGATTCTTTAGGGTTCTTCAAGGAAACAAGCACGTTCATTGGTTGTGCATGCACTGCGGTGATGCTGGTAACGGACACACACACGTGGTCGGACACACACACGTGGTCGGACACACACACGTGGTCGGACACACGCTTGGCAGTGTTACGTAGCAGCGTTGTTTGGACATGGGGACGTTCTACCTCAGCTCACTCGCATTACCTGGCGTGCCGCACACCCACAACTGCTTGCCTCGTGTGTGTGCTCCCAGGCCAAGTGGGTATCCTACAAGCTGTACCGTAACGCCCGCGACTACTTCGACCGTCAGCAACCGACCGAGAAACGGATTATTGAGTACTTGATCAGCATTCCTGACCCCTTGGAGAGGAAGAATCAGCTGGACCAGGCAGTCACACCGGGTCCAACTAGGTGTGAGGCAGGGGATTGGGGAAAGCCTGCGATGAAAGATTACAATTTGCGCAGCTAGTCAGCCAAGGAGCGAATGGCCAGAAGGCGACAATTTACACGATGCCATGTTCTTAATCAAAACAGTTTGGACAGGTCAGAATAGTGGTCTGGGCACAGTGGGTTTCAGTGAACAGGCTAGGCGTTGAGGGCGCAGGTTCAGGCATGCTATTCCAATGCCAGAACGTGCTGGACCCGTGGACTGCACACGGAACATGTGCTCTGACTGTAACGTTGTGTGCATGTGCTGCATGCGCAGGGCGACTGACACGCATGATTACATGTACACCACCCCCACCCGCCTGTACATCGTCCTGGACACCACGCTCCAGGCATACCAGCAAATGCAGGTGGGCAAGCCCTGTGGCAGATAGACAGCGGATGAGTGCCCGCGCCATGCATGCCTCCATCAACTGCATGTCTGCAGTACCGTGCAGGACTCGTGCGTTTACTCCTGGTGTTCAACTAGAGATCAATGGCAGTGCAACCCCATGTCCATGCACTGTTGCCTGGGTGTTTGTCCACTGATCAGCGGACAACCCGTCCATGTGCATGCTTATGCTACCGCATTGCGGTGCGCCTTGAACGTTGACCCAATGCAGCTAGACGTCGCTTGAGCTGCCACAGTACATGCTCAACAAGCGCTGCATATGTGTACAAGTTGTTGTGCCTTGATTCATTCGCATTCATTGTTGCCTGTTCCATGCAGGATGCTGCAAAGAGTAAACTGGGTGCAAGTGAGGAGAGTGTGACACCACGCAAGATCAGAATTATGCGCGAGCTCAGAGATCTGGTCCTGCGCAGATACATGTGATGTGTGTATGTGACGTGCGACCAGGTGTTGCGAAGAGTGATGTTCGAACAGCAGGATTGAGTGGTGTGAGTGTCGACATGTACTATATTGCATGAACTGCGTTGTTGTGGTGCTTTGGTTGTGTGGCTCCTGGTGCAGTTAACAGAGTGAGTTCTGGTAATTTTGGATGACGGACTTTTCCATGCCTCTGTTTGTGGTCAGCTTTTGCCTTCTTTTCCGTATGCCTGGTATTGCTTATGTAAGGTCTTCTCAGAGTAGGGGAGGGACTCCTACCCGTCCAAGCTACAATTGAAGGGGATTGTGACACACCGAACTGCACAGCGGCTCTGATCTGAGGGGTAATCGTCTCATATTGTTCACTATTGCTGAGGGAGTCTCGAACATATGCTCTTCAAACTACACGGGCTGCAACCTAGGTGATCATATAGCCAATGTGCACGGCGCAAACGTAAAATGGGTTTGATACCACTTGAAACGATATCTCCAGTTGTCAAATGACTCGTTCCAAAGACGCAAAAACCAGACCTTTGCAAGCACAAGGGAGCTTCAGGAGTCTGATCCACAGCTGCAGCTGCCAACAACAATAGCTCTCTGCGCCCCACTTCACTTTGTGTACGCTCACTTGGGATGTTATGTCCAATGTGGGGCGTGCTTTTGTATCAAGATCAGATCTGCCAGCCGATCATTGGACAATCAAAACGCGCGACGAGTACAAGTCCAAGACACTTGTGTTTCATCAGGCCGCCACTGTTGCTCTCGTGTCCTCGTCGAGGCCGATTCAAAACTTTGCGTTCCAGTCAGTTGGATGTCGGTTGAACATGGATGGTCCTTTGACCTGCTGTTCTACCCAGCTGCACAACAGTATGCTGCAGCATGCATGAGTTTGTAAACTTCAGCCAAAGAGCAGGACATGAGTTCTTTCACTGACCAGGCTGCTCACCTGTGCATCATGCACCTTTCCTTGTGACCTTGAAGCATGAGCACAGCTGAAGATGATAGCCTCAGGCCAGCCCCTCGGGCTGCTCCTGCCCCCACGCCTGAGAAAATTTACGCCAAATCTGTGCCTGGCAGCTGGCTGGGGCCTCTAAAGCTCAAAATTGATGGCAGCATCATTCAGTTACAACCCAAGAGGCACCCCTCGGAGCGAGTGCCCACCTTGGTCCTGGACATGGGAAGGAGCACAATT
Source organism: Chloromonas sp. AAM2 (assembly GCA_004335635.1). Taxonomy (NCBI): domain Eukaryota; kingdom Viridiplantae; phylum Chlorophyta; class Chlorophyceae; order Chlamydomonadales; family Chlamydomonadaceae; genus Chloromonas; species Chloromonas sp. AAM2. Next base: position 18,884 of record QAXH01004600.1, on the reverse strand, counting down.
CAGGTGGGCCTGCTCCGTGTTATCAAAACGTTGCACTGTATGCCTGCTTCGTCTCGTGGTGCAAGTGGCTCGTGTGGCAGCAGCAGCGGTCATTCGAGCCCCTCAACATTACCAGGTGCCAAACTCTTGGCTGCTGGGCTCTACAAGGATAGTTCAAGCATCAGAGTGGTTGATATATCAGCTTGGAGATTCGCATGGACAACACTGACGTGTCACACATGTCGTTCGGTACTGTGCCTCGTGGAAGGCACGTGGTATGAACAGGCTAAGTCATCTTGCAGGCTACCACACATTCCCTGACTGCAGCCTTGGGACGCTTAGTCTCTTGCTACTGTCCACTCTGAGAAGAGGCCATTCCACAGACCGCAGGTCACACCTTGAGTCCAAGTAGAGTCCAAGTCCAAGAGTCCAAGAGTCTTGTGCTGCCAAGTATCACTTGGCTGCCATGCAACTCTGCACCATGCAGGTGACCAGTCACGCTTTGCTTCTACCGGATGATACTCCTGTCGTCCATGGGCTGATAGGGGTGGTGAAGCTGTCAGGAGGACTGCTGCTGGCAGTCATCACCAAAGCCAAAAGAGTGAGTGCTGCAATGCTACTTGCTAGCTTCCATATGTGATTGAGCTTCCAAGTTCTGATGTGCCACAGATAACAGACAAAACTGCTGTTTGTGTTCCGGGCCATGCCATGCTTTTTGCCATGCCGTGCTGACTGCCACATTCTATGCCATAGCGTTCCACATCTTGTCACACCCCATGCCACATCTTGCCACACCGCATGCCACGCCTTGCCACACCCCATTCCAAACCCCATGCAACTTCTGATGCCATACCCCATGCCATACCATATCACGCCATCCATCCCACAACAGATGCACATGCCTTGCCACACCCGTGCCATACCCACGCCATACCCATGCCAATGCACTTCATGCCAGGCGTATTGCCATGGTCCCTGCTTTCAGGTGAGCTGTGTTGAGGACGCGCTATACCATGTGACCGAGACCCAACTGATCACACACCAGGCCACCAAGTCGAGCCCCGGAGACCTCAGGTAGGGCACAGTACCTTGCAACGAGCTCGAGTCAACGTAAGTGTGTCTCGAGCTTGGCTTGGCTGCAACAAATGAAAGGGCACAAAAGCTGGCTGCCTTGTGTGGCTTGTCGTTGTGTGACCCTCGACCTTGGCAACCTGCTGTTGTGCAGTGAGGGTCTTGTTGAGTGGGCCCCAGGTGTGTAGGGCACAGTAGCCTGCAGTGACAGAGTGAGTAAGTGTATTTTTTACATCAGTGAGCATGCATATTTCAAGCTAGGCTTAGCGGTTGCAAATGGAGGTAGTTTGTACAGTTGAGCAGGCCTCCAGCTTGGCTTGGCTGCATCAGATAGGAATGCACAGAGACTGGCTGTGGTCCCTGTCTCGCTGTCTCTTGCCTCTGCTCGCTCAACCTGCGTATTCTCACATGCACTCGCCAGCTACTGCTCTAGTCTTCTGCTGCTTGTACCACATTCGCTTGAATTGCACAGCACCCAAACTGGTGCAAGTTTGCTGTGGGGTTGAGCGGGAAATGCACGCTCAGCCAGCTGACCTGCTCTGCAGCTGCTCGTTCACATGCGCACATACTCAACCCCTGCATGCCTTGCCATGCATGTCTTGTCTGCCTGCAGATACGCCGCCATGTTTCAAGAGGCCCTGGATGCCAAGGAAGGAGGCGGTGGCCACATGTACTTCTCGCACCAGTCTCATGTCACTCTCTCATCTCAGCAACAGGCCCACATGCACAAGCATGAGGCGCAGCAGAGCCCCAAGGCACAAGGGGGGAAGCGGGCGGCGGCCCAGCGCAGGGCACACGCCAGTATGTGGGCGAAGGCAGACACGCGGTTCGTGTGGAATGCGTCGTTGTTGCAGCCGCTGCTGGGTGGGTGGGGCTGGGCTGGGCAGGGCTGGGTGAAGTGGACGGACGTTGTGACTGACCGTGCTGACACCTCAATGCGATAAGTGTAAAAGGCTAAGCAGAAGGAGCACCAGCAGGTCTAGTCTCTGGAGTACTGAGTAGTGCAATATAAGGTATGCTCACTAGATGCATTGGCCTCTCAGGTGGATTCAGGTCACACATGAGAACGGTACCAAGGGCGTCACGCTGCTGACCAAGCCACTGATTTTGTTGACCTTGGTCCAGAGTGCATCTAGGTGTGCAAGTGGGGCACTGGGCGGTGAACAAATGCTCAGTGCATCTAGGTGTGCAAGTGGGGCACTGGGCGGTGAACAAATGCTCAAAGTGATTGTCTTACCTTTGACATTGGGTGATGTGCTGGGTGCAGATGCCGGAGCCGATGCGTTTGCCATGCCCGTGATGGTGGGGTACGTGGGCCAGGTGAGCGGTGAACCGGGCCCCAGGGTCATTGAAAGGACCAACCAGCCTGCTATGGCCCGTAAGGACAAAGGAAGGCAAGCTGCTACTCCAGTCCAGATGCACAAGGGTGAAATGAGTTAGCTGGGCAATCAATGCATGGGGATGGCACAGGACAACGCCTAACATGCACCTACAAATGGAGACTCAGCCAGCCTTCATTGCGGTTCACAAGAACGTTCACACGCCCCACGCAGGAGCAAGCTCACGAGTGTGTAGAGCTTGTGCAATGCTGGTTGTGCACCGCTGTAAGCCTGGACTGGCACCATCGGGTGGCCAGGCTTAACCCCTGGCTCCAAATACTGACTCATCATTTACACATTGCGTAGGCTGACTCACAACTAAGAGATTTCTGCGCTGGAAATTGTTCAAAATGATTTTGCTGTTGTTGACAAGGGTGCAGTGGTGACCAGCAGGTCACCGGCAGTTTCCCCCCTCCCTTGCCCCCGCTGGGCAGGCCTCCCCGGACTGAAGGTCATGTAAACAACAACAACAACAACAACAACAATAACAACAACAACAACTGAGAGATCCAAACTCGCATTGCCTATCTCCAGGTGCCAGACATCCGCCTGCCCGGCCCCAGTCCCGGCGAGCGAATGGACATGCGGGTCACGCTCATCTCACGCATTGACCACCGCAGGGCGGGCACACAGGCATGGAGATCGGGTCTGGACGCTCAGGTGTGGATGTAACGGGTGTGACCTGTGATGCCCGTGAGCTGTCATTGATGCAAGTGTGCTGTCATTGATGCACGTGTGCTGTCATTGATGCCCATACTCTGACATTCAAACCGCCTCCAAATCTGGTGCACTGTCATTCAGCGGCTGCCTCGCTACACAAACTTGGTGCGATGACTCCATTCATGTGACGCGTGCGTGGCACGTCTCGTGTGCCTGCCTGCTCGTGTGCCTGTCTGTCATCATCATCATCATCATCATCATTCATCATTACATACCCACGGTACCGCAGGACCAACCAGCAATGCCTGTCTGTCGCGCTGCACAATTGCAGGGAGCATGCGCTCACTTCGTGGAAACTGAGTTTCGTGTGCACATGCAAACCTCAACACAGCCCACCTCTCAACAGCAGCAGGAAGAGCAGAGGCCAGATACCAACACTGCAGAAGCAGGAGCAGCTGGGTCAGCACAAGCAGAGAACGTCACATCTTCCAGTCAACCAGCAGATGGCAACATCGAGCCAGCCTTGCAAACAGCACTTGTGGCGACGTCTGGCAATCCAAGCCACACCACCACCACCACCACCACACCCGCGGCGGTTTCTGGCAGTTGCAGTACCACCACGCATTCATTCATCCAGCTTCGTGGCTCGCTACCGCTGCTGTGGTCCTCTCCGCCTAACCTTGACGTGGCACAGCCACGTGTGCATGTGTGCGGAGATATGGCCAAGCAAACAGCGGCGCTGACAGCACACCTCGCAGAGCTCAGGCTCAAGTACAAGGTACGGCCTCACCTATGGGAGCCTCACTGTTGGTTTGGGTGTCACTTAATGGATTTCACCTGGGTACGTGCGTGTGTTGTTTACCATCTGTTGCACGCTGCAAGATGGAACGTTCAGGTCTCAACAGCGCAAAACAAACAAAAGGAAATCTCAGTCCCTCTGTACCAAGCCATCATCATGATGAGCGACAGGGGATTACAACCTGGCATCAGAGTGCAACTGTTGCTTTGGGCTGCCCGTGCAGGTGGTGCCGCTGCTCCAGGTGCCCGACCGGTCCATGCAGTCCCTCACGGCCACCCTGTGCACGCTGTACGCCACACGCGTCATGGCGAGGAGAGACAAACCCGGTGAGCATGGGGCCGGGGAAGAGGATGAGGGAAGTTTGTGGGGATGCTGTGCGGTAAGAGGAGAAGGCTGGGCAAAAACAAAATGCTGTTTGCCAGTTCTGGGACAATTTCCAGGGACAACATTGGAGCCAGTGTGGCATCTCTTTCCTTGGCATTTCCTTGGCATCTCTTTCCACGTCCTTGGCATCTCTTCCCACGTCCACAGCCCAATTCCCTGAGGTCGTCCCCTTTTCCCTGTTGCCACACTGGTGCCAGTTGTTCCAGGAAGATGTCCCAGAACTGGCAAACAGCATTTTGTTTTTCGCCAGCGCAAGGGGGGGCGAACCAAACCTAACACTGCAGGCACGTGGTTGTGCACTGAAGGTAGAGAGTAGAGTAGACCAGGGGAGCCCATAAGCACTGGCCGTGAGTGCTAGCAAACCATGCTCTGTGGTGTACCTCATCTCAATCCGCCCAGTGCTGCATGTACATGTACATATATTGATTACATCAGAGTATGCTGTTATGTGGGGCAGCCAATTGGACTCACGGCCGTGCACAGCCTTCACTATGCGCCACACATCATGTGTGGCCGTCAACTGATGTATGATCCTCGGGCTGTGGTAGCCTGCCCTCAGTGTGTTGGACGGTACCTTGAATTGTGTCACCGCATCTCATCATCTGCCGACTTCTGCACATGGGCAAGAATGCTGTTTGGTGAGCAGCAACACGGGACCTTGGACAGGAGACTGAGCACTTCAAGAGCCATGCTTGACAGACTCTTGATAGCTTCCTCATCAAACGTTGATTGAGGTTTTGGTGTTGTTATGGTGCCTGCCTGAATGTCCATCTGCTGCAGGCAAAGGTGCTCCCGCTGATGACGAGAATGCGGCAGATGGTGACACTGAGCTGCCGTCACCGACACGTGACGCCACGGCTAGCGAAAGCAGCGAAGCAGCTGGTGTGCAAGCAGCGCTCGCTCCTATTAGCACTGGCATTGCAAGACATGACACCTCGCCGGTCGAACATGTGCTCGCGGTCGCCGGCGTAGATGGTCGCGTATGTTTAGTACGTGGAGAAGGCGCAATTGCCGATGGCAGCGGTACTGGTAACAGTAGCAGCGCTGGGGCTTATTTTGCTGCCAGTTTGGAGGAGGTGGTGAAGGGTGGGGAAAATGCCGCTGCGGAGTTGCTTGTGCGGCCGGCAGCGCGCCGGCGACTGCTGGCAGCGCTTCGAGAAGAAGCGGTCGCAGGGCGACACGGCAGCTTCTGTCAGGTATGGAACATCACTTCGTCATACGGTGCCGAAAGCCCAACTAGGAATTGCTCTTGTGTCTAGACTGTTGCGAAGAGTTAACAGGTGCTGAGTTAGTTAGCTGAATACCTGGATGAAACCCTGGTTTGCTGGAACTCATCTCAAATTTGGTCAAGTAATCGACGGTCACTGTCAAGCTTCTTGCCTTCTATTGCTAACCTTGCCACCTTCACAGCCATCTTGCACCTCTTTGCAGCAGCTAACGAGCGAGGTGCGATGGGGGAATGGGGTGGGGGGCAGGGCGCAAGTTCACAGCCGGCAGTAGCAGTGCGTTGCGGTTGACAGTGTTGTTCTGCCTGCCATGTTGCATCTCAGGTGGAGGGCAGCATGCGTTGCCAGGTGCAAGCAGGGGTGCTGCGCATGAGCTGTCCTGGCAGCATGGACCTCACCAACCTGCTGCAGGTACGACAGAGAAACGGTCGAGGCAGTACATCTTACATCGGAGTTGGTTTGGACGGCATGTACAGTTGGCAGCATATGTTTAGTTTGGGCCATGTGTGGGCGTTAGTGATCTCGAGATGGAAGGACAATCCGTCACTGTGGTTCGCTTGCACAGCAAAGTGGAGGCAGTACAACTTGTTGTACATGTACTGTATGGTTGTACAGCAACAAAAGTTGGGGCATTGCACGGCAGTGTGTCAGTGCAAGGCCAGCCACCACGCTGGTTGAACTGTGAATGAACAAAGCTTGCTGTGACGTGTATTGGGGCTCCGCACAGGCGCAGGCGATTCCGTGCACATCAGTCAGCAGGCGAACTGCACAAACATCTTCTCCCACCACCACAAACACATCAGTTTGCCTTGGCCAGTTCTTCTCCAGGTCAGGGCAGGTCAGGGGCGCGCCCTTGTACTGCCTCTGTGACGCAAGTCGCTTCCCCAGCAGTCGCTTCCCTGTCCCGCTAGTACCAGCACCGCTTCCCTGATGGGAAAAACAATGAAAACAAAGCAACAGGGCCCTCCGCCGTGGTGGCCAGAGGCATGCGGAGGCAGCGCATTTTGCCAGTTCGCCATGCATTACTACAGGGCTGCCCTGGAGCGGAGTTGCAGGATGACGGTGCAGATGCATTCTATATTTTTTTTTTGCTTGACGCTCTGTCCTAGTCCGGATGCACATTCAGAGATCCTCCGACCGCCATGTGCTGTCCTTCCTCCTGCAGGCTGAGCTAGGGTTTCTGTGGCTCGAGGACACCTTGCAGCGGGCTGGCCTGCTGCATGAGGGTCACTCGCTGCATGGCCACATGGGCGAGCTGGACGCAGCCCTGCGCACTCTATGGGCACACCAGGTAAGGGAGAAACCGATGTAACCAACTAAACAAGGGAGAAACCGATTCAAGCGACTAAAAGGGCTAAAACTGGCGAAGTCTTCATATCAGAGATGGTTATGCTAAATGATTTGGACTAAGCAATGGCGCCTTTGTTTGCCTGGTACTTAGTTTCAGCAGCCTTGAAACCATGTGGTTCGATGTTGCTCCTTGCCGTATGGTCTACTGTGATTGTGCTTGTGAACCCCAGCAGGGCTTGGCCTATATGTCAACCTATGAACAGCTAAGCATACCTCAACACTGGCTACGGACTTATCAAGTCCCTGCTGACAACTTGGAATGAATCAAAGCGCAGTTCTTTCATGCCAGGTGTCCCAAGCTTATGATCCTTTGACGAGAATTCGGCCTCAGCTTTTTGCCCCAGAAAACTACCACTCTCAAAAACCACTTAGAAACGGCTCAGAGTAACCTGACAAGGATTAATCGTTGAACTACATGTTGAAGTACACATAAGGCCACAGCTCAATAACTCAACGGACAAATCAAGACTTGAAACCGTTTCATGCCACGTGAGCAAGCGTACCTGCAGCTCCTGAAGAGTGAGAACACCCCTCCCTCCTCCTTCCTGACCACTGCCAAGAGTTCCAGCACCCAGGACATGGGCATATCGGTGATGTTCTTGGCCCTTGTTCCTTCTCACATGCAACCTCATCACACTGCCCTATCAATGACCGGATGAGCGAGAGTCCGATGTACATCCCCCATGGATGGACTGAACCCCCTCCTCCCGCTGCTGCTGTTGCTGCAGGGTGGTGTGTTGGGTGACCAGCTGGTGGGAGGTGCATGTGCAAGCTCGGCCCGTATACGTGCAGCGGGGGCGGCGCCGTCCTGGCTGGGCAGGCAAGTGTGGGCCAGGCTTACGTGCGTAATGTGCATGGCTAGGCTTGCATATGCAGTGTATATGGTTAGGCTGTCTCGGCCTAGGGTAAGTGTACCTAGGAGCAGGCAAGCCTTTTACGTGCCCAGGGCAACAACATAGGAAATGGAGACATACTGGAAGTACTGCACACTGGCACACACACACCCCAGACGACGCAGATGTGGCCCGTCAGCGTCGTAAGATTGTTCATGTGAGCCTTTTCTGTGCTGTTTGGTCACATTGGCCAATCACCGTGTAGTCATCATCACGGTTAATGCAGCCTGGCCGCTTGCCCCTTGCCTCTGGTAATCCATTGTATGTGCTGGCATAGTCCTCTCTGCTGTGGCTTGCGCACCTGGCTCTTGTGCTTGCTTGTGCGTTTGGTTTCGCTGCAGGTTGTTACAGCGAATGAACGCCCTTCACCGCTACTATGGTCACAACTTCACCGAGTGTGATAGACAGGACATTGTGGATATGATGACAGGGGCTCAGAAGGTGCGTGTGGTGGTCTGAGGTGAGGTGAGGGCATACACGGCGAATGCAAAGAGTACGAGTCACACCATTACCATAACCATAACCATAACCATTACCATTACCATAACCATTACTATCAATTGATGTAACACCGGTGTGCTTGTTTGACCATGGCTGGGCCAAAGCCTTAGGCGAAGCTCTACTGCCAGCGGCACGTCACTCAGTGTGTAGCAGGTAAACATTCAAATTAGTCCAACAAGGCCTGCAATCATGTCTGCAGGTTGACCCGGGCGTCAAGCCGCCTGCCCGGCGTGCAGGGTCGTACACATGGCTGCAACTGGCGGCTGTGTGTGTGGGCTGGGCCATCTTCCAGGTGCGACCGAGGGGTGTCCTACTGCAGTGCACTGGTGCTCGAGCACAAGAGCATCAGCAGTAACCTTCAATCGCTACAGTGCACACCAGCATGAATTTGACAAGCGCCTGAGAAATAGCATGGGTTGCATGGCAGGCCAGGTTCAGGCACAGCGACACTGCAACACTTTGCCCGTGGGACTGTCGGGTTAGGTGGTTAGGGGTTAGGGGTGGGTTAGGGTAGGCTTAGGGTTAGGTGGGTTAGGGTTAGGGTTGGGTGGGACTTTTGATTGGTTGCGACAGACCACTAGGGTGCGAGGCGGGGCACCTTAGACATTCATGCAACTGCCAATAGAGTTCTACAAACACTTTTGAATGTTGTGATCATGTCGAAGATTCCAAAGCGCAAACCTGACCACGCTTTGTGTGGCCAACGCTTGCTTCTTACGTCAGCAGTGCTCTAGGTCACAATGAAACCATTTTCCACCCTCTTAGCTATCCATTCTTGACTGATCTGCAGCCCCCTATCGATCAGCCTATCCCACTGTCATGACTGATGCGCATCCGCCTTGCAGTTGCTGCTTGCGGTGCTATCCGACGATCCCAAGGACCTGCTCACGGTTGCCTACTATGTGGGTATGCCCAGCGGGGCAGCCGCGGGGTTGGTGGCGTGGGTGTGGCGGGGCAGGGACGGCTACACGCCCAAGCCCCTGGTCGCACCGCAGCTCACACAGACGTGGTAGCTGCGGCTGATGGAAAGCAGCTGCAATTCTTCGTGTCACAAGGAGGTGTAAATCATACCTCCTGTTTCGGGGCTGGCCTGTCTTGCCTGACCTTGAGGCTGACCTTGCCAGGATGTGCATCACAGTGAGCGCTGCAGATGGAGGTCATGGACATGTATGGCTTGCTACCTGCACTGAACTGTGCGATGGCTAGTGATGTCGTCAAGGGAGTTGCATGCTGTGGAAAGATAGCCAGGCCACCGCGCAAGAAGATTTCAACTGCAGACGGCTTTCCAACTGTCTGATAGCTTTGGGAAACGTGAAATTGTTGCAGTGTTGGTTCGGGGCAGACAATTGAAGACAGGTAGGCATGGTTATACAGGGCCACAAACTCTGTTTCTCGTCCACTGTACTGTCCACTTGTGTCGCTCTCTCAAAGGTTTCAGCTACAAATGCAGTTCAGTGGTATGGCATAAAAGCTCTGACGTGTTCCAATATCCAACCGAAAATCCCCAGTTGCACACACTGCAAAACTACAATTGAAAGCAGACTCATTTCCAGCCAGCATACAGTGGTTGTGGCATCAGCAAAAATCAAGCCAAAAAAAGATGTTTGCCAGTTCAGTCACTGAGTGTCGTCGAGCCATACAACGATATTTTGATCAGGCTAATTGTGTGATCACTTGCGCAAGCATACCAGACAGGTATTAATTCTGGAACCTGCCGCAGCACGAGAAAGTCCATGTAGAACCTGCCGCACATGAATGAACTGGTAAAGAAATGCTGGGTTCTGAACAGGCAGCCACAGCTGTGGTGGCACTTGCATGGCTACAGGATGCAACCCTCTGTACATGTGCCGCGCCCACCACGATGTGCAACGATGTCAAATTGCTATTGCAAAAGGAACGGTAAAACAGTAAAAGGAACGGGGAAAAGAGAAATGCAACGTGCCTACAGCCCAGGACGTGCAGTGTTATTGTTTACGCAAGAGAACCCTTAAGATTTGTAGTTGAGAGCGAACGCTCAAATAGCTGAGAAGTGCAAAACTACAGCTATGGTGGCCATGCACATGGGTATGACCATTGTTTGAGGGTCTCAAAACCCTCGTCATCTTCGCAACCACAGAGCCCATGTGACCGATCAAGAGGTCTCCAGAAAGCTATCGTTTAGTGTAGTGATTCTAGACAGGGTTCGTCAAGATCCGCTAGGGCATCACGCCGTTGTTGCATTCCGTAGATATCTCCGACACCCCGCGCCCACCACCAGGATTCAAGCTAAAACCACCCGGCAAGTGTACCAATGGGTGCGCTGGAAGAATGCTATAAGTCTTCCGAAGCACTAGGATACCGCACTAGGTCGGTTTCGTCGTTCAACTTGCACTTCGACAGACCTGGTGCGCGTCACACAGGCAGTGGATGCAGCTCCGCACAAGCCTGTACAGGAGCACACAGCCTCCAAAGCCCGTCTCATAACATCACGTATGTTTGAAGGTATACACTGAGCTGCTCGGCACCTCAATTGGTGGCCGGGTTGGCAAGTTATGGGCCGCGCAGCGTGCGACATGGCTGGTCTTTTAGCGACGATTGCGGTCCGGCTGCAACGAGTGCCTTGACGGTGAGGAATGTAGCTGACGATCTCTAGTGTCCTGACTGCTTGGTTTCATTCTGGCACTCGTTGCTGCCGCACTGCAACGGATTTGACAGTCAGAGGGGTCTGAAAGCCCCTCGTCATACCCACGTGGTGGCCATGGAACACCAGCTTAACAGGCAGCAACGTCCCAGGTTTGTTACGATCACCACTTGTGAATGACAGTGGTGGTAACAACAGCAGCTACAAACCCGTCCCGCAACGCTGTGCAGGCGTTATTAGCAACCTCCTGATCACCCCAAACACCTTTGCCTCAATTCCGGTGCCGCTTGTGGTGATGGTGCTGCCCCTCCCGAGCGCCATCTGAACCCTCTTCACTGTCCCGGTCGTGCTTGGACCGCTTGGATGCCTTTTCGTCCTCCCTGTGCCTGTGCTTGTGGACCTTGTGATGATGGCGGTGGTGGTGGTGGTGATCAGCATCAGATGAGCTGCTGTCGCTTGAAGATGAGGAGCTGGAAGAACTGTCGCTGGACGAATCGCTTGATGACTGCAGGCAGGGCATGGGCAAAATGCCTGAAGAAACAGACATGGAACATGCAAATTGGTGGTTGCAAGTTAACAGCTTGTAGGACAGGCTGCTAGAACTGTGGCTGGAAGAAATCGATTGATGACTGTAGGCATAGCATGGGAAAATGGCCTGAAGAAACGGACATGATCATGTGGGATGGGTGGTTAGAAGGTAAAAGCCGAGAGATAGGCCTAGCAGCAGCGGAAAGCCACGGCGCCCCACAAAACCGTGCGTCAGCATTCCACTGGCAAAAAAAGCATGACAAACCACGCTATTCATCCCTGAATCAACTCACGTGTTTGTGGTGCTTGCGTTTGTTCTTCTTTTTCTTTTCCTTCTTCTTCTTTTCCTTCTTCTCCTTGTCCTTCTTGTGCTTCTTCTTGACCTTGCCCTCATCCTGCGGTGCCGAAGGGCCTGCACCTAGCGCCATCTGCGGAGGGCTAGTCACACCAGCGCAGACAGACAGGTTCAGCACCAGTCATGCATCAGAGTTCCGGGAGACCACGCAACTCGTGCATTTCAGCCAGGCGTGGCAGAGTTGTCAAAACAGCACCCGCATCACAGCAAGACTCATCAATACTGGGAGCAAGATTCTGCCAGAGAAGCATGCACGGTGACAGGAATTAGACTTGACTATCGAGCATGGTAGCAAACATGCAGGTAGGATACAGGGGAGAATCGTAGAGCTATGCACTCCACCACAGGCCGTGGTAAGGAACCCACTGCTCTACCGTTCAAAGACCTTGCTATCCAGCCGTGCTGGCAGATGTACCATGTGCCCATTCATCACGCTTGGCATGCCTTGGCCAAATCCTGCCTCCTGTTCACCAACCCACCTGTTCGATTTTGTCTCTCCAGTCCCCAGCAGCCTTGGTCTTCTTTGCCAGTTGCCGTTGCATCTGCAACAATCTTCAAACACGGTCAAGTGTAAAGAGCACTGCCAAAACCCTCATAGCCTTGCCAAGCGTCAGCATGCGTCCGTTTGCCATGCAATACGATCATGCGTCAAGTATTGACTGTACAGGTTGCAGGTGGGAAGGCGTGGGCTCGCTATCAGGATGGTGGGATGCTACACACAGCAGGTCGCATGGCATGCACAAGAAATTCACCATTCAGCCTTCGGCCGGATGCGTACACCCAAGCCCATGCCATGTCAGCACCGGCAACGCGGTCAAAGCAATTTCTCGGTCGTGAACCCTCGCCAACCCACCGCTTCCAGAGCCTCCTTGGCAAAGGCTTGACGTGTCTCTTCACTGACGTGAGGCAGGTCCGGCGCGGGCACTGGCATCCGCACCATTTTCGCCTGCCCGGTCAAACAAAGCTTTGGCAGAGATACGCAAGCTCGGCAGTCTATATCAGCTAGTAAGTAAACGAGCAAGGCAGCAATCTACCGTCAACTCATGCGGTCTGAACTCCAGGCAGAAAGACTCTGGGTCGTTGTAACAGCCCTAACGGCTTTTTTTCGGAGCCATGTTGGGCCGGTGTGCCGAGCGAGTTGATGGCAATAGCTTAGGTAGATTCCACGTACATACAGACGATCTGCATATCTCGGCGATGTAGCAGAGTAATGCCTACTCAGTAACCTGAGCGCTTGGCTGTAGCAGCGGACACCACCATGTGGTTGCTCAGCCTGCTGCTCGTACTGGCAGCAGTATTGATATGGTACTTGGGCAACAGGTGAGTGGCCTAGGTTGTGATGCATGGGGGCCTGGAAGCTAGACCTCTCAGTTTCCGATAGTGGATTCCACCTCTCATGGACTTCTGTCTGTCATATGCAGGGTCATCGTGCTACTGGCTCCCATGGTGGCCCAAGCCCTGGGTGCCAAGCTAAGCATGACATCCCTCAGCCCATCCAAAATGACTGGGATGCAGCTGCAGTTGCGCAAGGTAACACTCTGCCTCTGGGAGAGAGCTACCCAATGACAACAGGGCATGGCATCAGTGCTGCAGGGCATTGCTCATATGATCCAACGTCATGTGCTCGCTCGGTTGCTGGTGCAGGGCAAGCTACGCAGCCTCGAGGTGGATCAGCTGGAGATGCAACTGCCCAACGGCGTGCTGGGCCTAGTGCTCGCGCTTTTCCAAGGGAGGCCCGCGGCGCGCGTCGCAATCTCTGGTCTACGTATACAGCTGTATCTGCCGTCTCAGGCGCGGCGTTCCCGGAAGGGCAAGTTGGCCGTGGCAAGCCATGCCGACGATCCCGCCCGCCAGGCCGCTTCGCTCGTGAAGGCTGCCAGCAAGTTGTCCAGCGTCCTTCAAAAGACATTCTGTGTCAGCGTCGAACTGGTAAACGTCCAGCTGGTATTGCAGCCGTTGGGGCTGGTGCTTGATTTGCCAGGCGTCAGCTGGCAACAGGCGTCAGAAGCCGCTCAGGAGTCCTTGCCGGGCTGGGTGCTCGCAGTGCGAGAACCCTCCGTCGCTGTGCTTAACCCCGCTGGTGCGTCGCGTTTACGACGAGAGGAACGACGAGAGGAAGTGCTCCGCTTCCCTGCTGCAGCATATTGCCGCGCGCGTTCACGCGCCCACCGACGTTGCGGGCTGACCCTCTGGCACAACGATGAACACCATTGTAACTCGCCAGGCTCAAACCTGCGCTTGCTTATGTGTGTCGTTTGTGCAGGGAATGCACGTGTACCCCTGGTGGCAAGCCCGGGCATATCTCTGCACGTGGTCCCAAAGACATCCAGGTGAATCCCCTTTCCAACGACGCATCAGCAGTAGCCCACCAAACCTGGTTTGCACACTAGTTTCGTCAAACACAATCATCCGCCAAATTGAACCTTATGGACCACTGTGCCTTAGCCAGAGGAGGCGATGCAGAGTGCATCAGGATCACCGCATTCGCATATGCATACGCATACGCATATGTACACAGCCACCTTGGCTGTCTCCAGTATTCCGCGTTCAGAAACAGTCAGGCGGTTTTGATCGTTTTGGGCAGTTTTATACATGAAACTGGCGTAAACTGCCTGTAAGTGGCTTACCGTAGAAAATGTATGTAAGTGGCTAGCAATTTGTAGGCTAAGCAAGCCAAAAACAGCGTCAAAGCACCGAAACCGCCACGTTGCACTTTGTCGGTTTCTAGCCCATCCAGGAGACGGGAGACGGCGTATACGCATACGTATGCGGCCCAAAAAGGGACGTATGCGGTGATCCTGGAGTGTATGTAAGGTCCAAGCTCAAAGGAGTTGCAAAGCTCAGGACAAGCGATCCAATCACCACCCACACATGTCGCCCTAGCCCATGCTTCCAGAGGATTGCTGGCCAGACCTACTGTGTCTGCATGCGTGCAGGAGCTCCACCGACCCGGTCTTGGAAGCAGCAGCACTGGCCGTGGGCTGCGTTCAAATCACAGCCTCCGCACAGCTCTTATCTCAGCTGCAATCCGCCACAGCCAAGGCACAGGCGGATGGCACGCAGCCCACCTGGCTGGCAGCTGCTCAAGCAGCAGCTGCCGCTTTCCCAGCCCAAGCACCCAGCGAGGCCGAGAAAAGCACCCCCAGTTTCGCCACCCAGGCTGCAGATGCTGCAGAGAAAGCTGCCGAGAAAGCCATGGCTAAGAAGCGAGCCAAGGTGGCCAAAGCACAGCGTGCCTTGGACATGTTCGGCGTGCTCTGCGGCCGTGTGTCGTTTGCGGGAGAAGGTGCTGTTTTAGAGGCAGCAAGCGATGCTTGGCCGGCGCCTGACGGAACCAGCACAGTGGCACACGTGCGCGTGTCTGTAGGTCCGGCTAGCTTCACCTGCGAAGCTGGCAACGGCCAAAACCAACAGGCTTTGTCCGGTGCAAGGGGCTCCAGTATGCTGACTGGTGCCAGCAGCAGCCCTATGCCTGGCTTAAGCCGAGCTGCTTCAGCTGCTACAAGCACAGTCACAGCTTTGCCTGTTCCTCAGCGGCCCATATCAGATGCAACTCAATACCAGCTGTCAGGCAGCCTGACGGATGTCAGCCTTGCTGTCTCCTTAGGCGAGCAAGCACCACAGCCGGCCGGGGCATTGCCACCACCGTTGCTACAGGGTGCAGTTACAGCGGTTGCGCTCCGCCTGCCGTCGCTCACAGTGCAAGGGTCGCTTTCACCCGGCACACCCGTGCGCCCCGCGCTTAAACTGGGCTTGACATGCAACGTGGCCCTGGCTATCCAAGGAGCTCAAAGCACCGTGCGGCAAACAAGCCTCGCTGTGCTGGCTTCCGTCCTGGTTCAACAGGGACAAGCCGTCAAGCGTGGAGCGAGTCCGGCGGCCCAGCCAGCAACTGCACCTGGCTTTTCCGCCATGCTTGCTGCTAGTGCAAGTGCCGGTAGGACGTCCGCGACACTGGCTGTGGCCCAATCACACACGTCTCGTGCGGCGCTCCAGCCACTGCCATACAGAGTGACCATGGTGGTAGGTGACTATCATCACTGTGGTTCTGACACCAGTTCACTCAGTGTGACACTCACGTCATACTTGGCTCTTTGAAGCTGTTGTGCTCATGGCGCATTGCTTGGTACAACTACTTGCATCGTTCTTGTGTTGTGGCTGTCGCTTGTGCCTGCATCAAGTTTCAACAGCTAGGATACCGTCGCTGATGCCAGTTCCAGGTTTCAACGGTTTGCGTGCAAGGAAACGTCTTGTCTGCTCGTCTGCAGGTGAGCAGCACGGCTGCACTGGTGCTTGAGCTACCACCTGGTGTGACAGGCCAGGCAGGCCACACGCTGAGCCTGGCGCCGTCTTCTCTCTCTATCGCATCCAGTGAACAGCCTAGTGAACAGCCTCCCACGGCTCATGAACTTAGGCAGCAATCGTCAATACAACACCAGCAACAGCAGCAGCAACACCAGCAGCAACAGCACCAGCAGCAGCCTTGGCAGCAGCAGGGCGACCCCCAGCTGCACATGCGCAGTGCTCCGGAATTCGCCACGAGCTCAGAGCAGCAGCCAATCATGCCCACCGCTGCCACCATGTCCGAACACCAAATGACACCCCAAGGCTCCCTGGTCGTACCCCTGCTCACCCCTCAGCCGTCCGTTGCTCTGCCAGACACTGCTGGTGAAGGCAATGATGCAGCACTTGGTTCATCAACGGCAGTTGACCCTCAATTGGCAGCTCGATCTGAGCCACTGCCGGAGTTACAGGCTCCTGTGCTGAATAACACTTCAGCACGTGACAGTGTGCCAATGTTAAATAGCGCCAATGGGTTTGATGCTACTACTTCTGCTGATGATCTGGTCCAGGCACTGTTGCATGCACCTTCGGCACCAGCCATGATGTCAGCTGCAGGCATGCATGCCAGTACTGGCGCGCATGCAGACGCACATGGTGTGTTGCATGGGCAGGAGAGGCACATGGGGGGTCCGGTGGAGCTGCATGCAGATCACAGAGTGGAGGTTTCTGTGGGCGAAGTCACATGGGCGGTTACAGGTGGCGTTACGTCTGTACCTGTTCCGCGTCAGAGCACAACACCGCCCCAGCCTGCTGATGCGGTCACTCTGATTACAATTCAGCATATCACGGTGAAGGGTTTGAGCCAGCCACAAAACCCTAACGAACAGCAGACATGGACCCAGCCTGCAGCTGCCCCTGTTCCTGCCAAGGCACACGTAAGCATACGTGTGACCGGCCCGCATGTGAGTGTGACGCCTGGCGCTGTAGCAGCCCTGCTGTTCACGCTGCAGCAAGCCACCTCAGTCAAGCAAGCTCTGGCCGCAATCAAGGCCGCTGCCCGAACAAGGGCGCCCACATCCGCCCCGCACACTTCGCACCCGAAGAGCAAATCGTCACCCCGTGCTTCCAGCCTACCACAGCTGTTCCAGTTAGACCTACTAATTGACGAAGCTAGTGTGCAGTTGCAACACCAGGTGCCTGTGGTGCTGGCACTCAGTGCTTTGAACGGCTCCACAACAGCCACAGCCACACCCTCTGCCAGCACAGCTGGTGGGAATACAGCGGACGTGGGCAAGAGTGACGTCAGGGGTGACGGTACGAAAGACACAGGCGGCGGAAAGGTCGGTGCAGATGGAAACAGCTTTGCGTTTTTGACGGGCACACATCGGTTACAGCTTCACAGCTGCAAGGTGTGCTTTGCGCCAAGCGAGCAGCGGCTGGCTGCGTGTCTATCAGGCCTGCAGATTTCACAAGAGCTGCCACAGGAGGCGTGGGACTTCGGAGCATCAAAGGGCGAGGCCGCTGGAAAGTCGGGACACGTGGCAGGCACGCAAGGCAAGGGTCATGGTACAGCTACAGCTACTCGGCAAGGGCCTCCCACCGCGCTGTCCCCAGTGCGGCTAACACCGTTTACCCTAGACACGCTGGATTTCAAAGGTCAGATGGCGGACGGAGAGACGTTTCTACGGGCCAGCCTGGACGGTTGCCGGGTGGCGTTTGAATTCGATGCACTTCTCATGGCGCTGGGTTTGATGAGCTCTCTGGCAGGAGATGCACTTGCTCTGAAGCGTGCAACCGCCAAGGCGCCCTCTGTAACCGCAGTAACCCCTGAAACCGCTGAAACCGCCATCACTGCGCCTGCAACCGCCATGGACTTTGTGCCCAGCCAGCCCCCGGTTGGTCCTGAACTTACCACACCGTCACCAGCCATCACAGCCGAGTCTGAGGTTGAAATCCCTGCCACCTCGACAAGTGAAGGTCAAGCAACTCATAAGAAGGCTCCTAAGCCTCTCATAGTGGCTGAGCTGCGTGTTACGGATTTGGACGTGCGTGCGCGCATGGGCGAGCGGGACACTGTGCATGTGGCGGTCGGCCTTCTGAGGGGCAGCACCTCCGTGCAGGTTAGTGTTAGAGCGGCCACTGAGTTGCAGAGCATGCAAGCCACGCACGAGGTGGTAAGCATGCTCAATCCTGTACAATTCAGGCAGAGTCTGCGAGAGGTTCAGCCTCAAATCCTGCCATTGACCGGTGAATTGCTAGGGAATGTTTAGTAGCGTTGGTTGTGCCCTTGCCCATGCTACTCGATGTGCCTTGTCTGCTGTGGCTTCAGGAGCTGGTGCTTGATGAGGTTCAGCTGTCCATCAACACACACGATGTCATCACCGCCCAGTACGTCAGCTGCCGCTTGCCCGAACCGCTACCAGGCCACGCCACCCCCGCCACCGCCACCGCCACCGCCTCC
>QAXH01004598.1:10391-21381 GCA_004335635.1 Chloromonas sp. AAM2 | reverse complement strand
TGCCAGTTGCCCTCATTCTCCTACCATGCCAGTTGCCACATGTCACATGCCAGTTGCCCTCATTCTCCTACCATGCCAGTTGCCACATGTCACATGCCAGTTCCCATCATTCTCCTACCATGCCAGTTGCCACATGTCACATGCCGTGCCATGCCCATGCTGCCAAATGTCCCCCTGCCTGGTTTGTCTCCACCGATCAATGGCCTTGGTTGCATGTACTTCTGCCTCTGAAAAGAAGGCATATGCTGGTACTCTCTACTATGCTGGTTGTGCTGTTTGATGTTAGTGCATCGCTCAGTATAGTGCCGGAATACTTTGGATTAAACGATGTGCATGTGTCGTGTGCTCATTGTGCGTGCAGAGCATGGGCTACCAGTTAGGACCTCTGCCCAACATCATCCGCAAGTACCTGTATGCCGGCATGCCTCAGGCCGACGCTGCTGCACAACGCTACGGCTAGTGGGCAGATGTGGAATAGGGGAGCATGAAAACGTACTTATGCATGCCGAGATTATATATTGGTGTGAAAGGAGAAAAGAGAACAATGGGCATCACTGAATGTTGTCGCTGGCAACATTGTTGTCTGCCTCCATTGACTGCGGGCATGCTTCTGCAAGGCACCGATACAAATCAAGTGACATGGATAATTTTTGGATTAAGTGATTGATTGATTACATCAGGGAAGCCGTCAAAGGACACGGGACGGGATGACCTACTGGCCTACTGACCTACCTACCGCCCTGACCTACGTAGTTTGAAAGGATGCAGTACTTGTATCAACGGCTGACTTGATATGTTGCATGATTTCAACAGCGAGAACAGCGCTAGCCAGTGAACAAATCTGAACCTGCGTGACGTTAAGAACAGGTCAGTATCATAATCTCACCACCCCTTGCTGACGTGGTTTACTAGGAGAGAAATAGTGATTTGCGTTGGACGTGCGAGAACAGGTCTTAACGTGAACGTTGCGCTTTCTTGTGTGCACTCCCTCCTTGTAGTTAGTTCTCCGTCTTACTCCTTGCACGGCGACAACTCTGGAACGTCCACTTGGCTGACTCAACAGTATTCGTTCGCTGCAGAGACGCCAGTTCAGCCAAAATCTAGTGCTTTTTGAAAGCTAGTACTCTCTGCTGCGCAATGTCACAGAACCCATACAAGCCGGTGGCACATGATAAGCTGCTGCAGCACCGCGTGGAGGCGCCTTGTTCCAGAACTATAGCCAAGGCGACGGGCAAAACAAGCTTGGAGAGCAGATGCCGGGGGAGTTGTTGAAATAGCCAAGAGGCTGAAGATAAGCCAGCGAAGGATTTAGCTGACGATGAGCGAGTTTTGCCAGGTTCCATTCTGAATTATTCAGTCCGCACGGATACAATTCTGCATCAGCAGCAACTGCACCGAAAGCTGCTGAAGCATCTCTACAAGGAACGTCTGCTGCCAGTTATTGCGAGGTACGTCTCGCGAATTGTACAGCAGCCTACGGAGCGCCTGGACGAGCCTGGGACCAGTTTGCAGGCTTTGTTTGCGTCCGAACCACGGACAGCAGCAACAGCAACAGCCGCGCTCGCTATGGTGACGTCTTCCCTTTCCGCAATGGAATTTGCAGCAGGCCTGGATGCGGCCTGTGAGCAGGCTGGTAAGCCGCTATGCCGATGCATGCAAACACATGCACCTGGCACGCACACTTTGTACCAGTGTTCCTTGTGTGGAAGCGAATGCATACGCATGTCGTCTTGACGGTGCATGTATGCGTATGCACATTGACATTGACACCGGAAAGAATCTGGTGGTTGACATGCGCAGCAGGCATGAAGCAGGTGCGGCTGAGCTCCTAGAGGACGACATGCCATTGGAGTGCATGATCATCAAGCACCATGAGGTTTGCCTCCGCTTGCTTTCATGATGCCACACAACACTCAGCAGGTGTTGCAGTTGAAGTGACAAATCTCACGGTAGCTGCTCCTGCGACGCAAGGGACTCCGTTGCGCACTGTTTGGCGACCACCACTTGCACGTGTATACACATTAATATACGCACAACACATGTGTCCCGCCTGGGCGCGTGTTGCAAACTCAGGTGTCAAGCGCCTTCTGTGCTCTGTTTCCCTGGTTTTCTGGCTTGCTTAGCTGGTTGCCTGCTGTTCCTTTCTGCCTTTGGGTCTGTGTCTGCCTATCTTCATGCCTGCCATTCTCTTTCTTTCTCAGGGTAGGTCAGGCGACACATCCCGGCCCGTATGTAACAAATCATCCTAACACCTGGAGGGAGGTCTTCACTTCTGTATGTATAATCAAGTCGTGCACCCACACACCCGTGCCTTTAGGGTCACCACTGATGCAGACAGGACAAAAAAAAGAGGTTTGCCAGTTCTGGGACAATTCCTGTGAGACTCCCAGTTCTATTGTGTGCGCTTTGTATTTGGAAATTAGAAGGGGCATACGGTCATCGCTTGACCTTTGACAAAAATGTTTGCCAGTTCTGGGACAGTTTGTGTGTATTGGTCTGTATTACCACCAGCAACCATTGTGTGTGCTTGAGCAAGTTCGTGTGTTGCGCGCGTAGACGTCCTCTTGATGATCCTCTTGATGATGCGTGCTGCCAAGTCACCCGTCTTGAGCGGCACTACCCTTTGTTTAGGTAGGCTTCGGTTGTCGGTCGCAGCGTGGTGATTTTTGAATTGAAGTGATGGCTTTTGTCTGGGGAAGTTGTCCAGAAGCTAAGTCAGCATAGTACCTTCGAGTCAAATGCAAATCGCACGTACACAGTCAGAGCAGCGGACAGGACCTCGTCACAGGACACACTCCGTCACAGGACTTAAGGCCAGGCCACACAGAGTAACTCAATCGTATGCCCACGACACCTACCTCTGACAAACACCACCCACACAATTGAAGTTACAGACGATTGTCTTAAGACAATCACTGCCCTTTGGTCAACCAACATTCTGACCTTTCAGGTTATACAATGGACGGACCCACACATGAGAACCAACCAGTGTGAAATATATGAGTATCTTGACCAATACACAGGTCTTGGGACTACCGCACACATACACATCATGACAACCCAGAATGCGTATGACCACTAGTGAGTCGCACACACAAACTGTATCACCACTAGTGAGTCGCACACACAAACTGTCCCAGAACTGGCAAACATCTTTTTTTTTGTGTGTGGGCCAGTGTAGTGTTATACCACACTTGTTGCTTTGTGCACGACACCATCCACCCATGTCACAGCACAAAAATCTCAACGATATGAGGACACGACAAAACCCTTTGCCACGAGCGCGTGTATCTGACTTGGTCTCCTGCCCTTCCGCCTTTGGCTCGTTCTGCACTTTGCTGCTGTTGTGAAACCATCAACAAGTCAGGTCCAGCAAGCCCAAGCATGCTTGGTGATCGTGCCAAAGGGATTGGAAGCACCTGCTATGCCTGGCGTGCTCCAATAGAGCAGGCTGCCTGAGCGCATGGTTTGCAGCAGCGCAATTCGAACACTTTGCTGGACGTTTACACACTGATGTGGCGGAACCCAAGCTGTCTGACTCCAGCCATCAAGTCGTACCAACAAGATTCATAGATGCATAGAATACATGCATAGAATACATCCCATTCCACGAGTTTACCGAAACACGGCATGGTACAAAGCGCAGGTTTTCAGTGGGCGCACACGAGCACAAAATCCATCCCAGTAAAGAATGTGCTCAAAGCACATGGACTGGCCTTTCGTGAAAAGTTCCCAAGCCACTCAGGTATTGTACAAGAAAGGAGCATCGTGCCACACACCACGGACACGAAAGTAACGTACATGGGCACCCATGCACATGGCAATGAACGAAATGGCAAAACCGAATACCTGACTCTTGGAAGAATGGATGAGTTCGAAAGGGGCTCACAATGGTCCTGTGCGAATGTAGGTTGGTGTTTTCATTTTCCAAGACAGGAGGGCAGTTCAAAACTCAAGTGGGATGGGTTTGAAGGCAGGAGTTCACTCTCAGTTGAATGGGCAAGAACAGCCTTGCACACACGTATACAGGCACAAGCACAAGGTCCGAATATATAACTTGACAACATCTTGAGTTCACAGGCCAGTGTTGCCTTCTCATACCACCATCTTGACCGCCCATCACCACCTTCTCACCAAGATGCAAGTACCATCCTGACACCTGAGTGCTAGAGATTGGATTGAGTTCCGCGGTCCTGGAAGTTCGTTGCGCCAAAAAAAGATGTTTGCCAGTTCTGGGACAGAATTTGAAAAGGGCACTGGAACCAGTGCAGTGGCTGGAAGATTGTGGAGACAGGGTGCATGCCAGAATACAGGGTCCAGGGCTACCCAGGGCTCACCTTGTCCCTGTTGCCACACTGGTTCCAGTGCTATTCTTGTAAACTGTCCCAGAACTGGCAAACATCTTTGTTTTTAAAAAGAATTCCGGTAGCTTACAAAAGTACACGCACTTATACCCCACTGACTTCGCACTCCTGCGGTTTCTCCACACCATCATTCATCCGCTGGGCACCGTTTTTCCTGCTATCCTCCCGCCCCGCCGCTGGCCCCTCCGCCAATTGCTGTGCCTGCCATGTACGGATGTCCATGCGTCGCCCGCATGCACCGCTGATAGCCTGCTAGACAACGGGACAATGGACCCCATGGCAGGAGGAGTGAGCGTGCCTGCCCCTTGCGCCTGGCCAGTCCTTGTCACAACCACACTTGTCATATTCTGCAAGTTTGACATGTACTCTTGTGGGGATAGCCGTTGTCCGGAGTGGTCATTGTCCAGGTTGGCCGACATCTCAGTAACAGCTGGCAGCAGAGCTAGATCTGGTGCATGGGCCGTTGACTTGCTTCTTGTGAATTGATTGAGCGAGCATGGGCATGTTTGTGGAGCTGAACCTGCGCTGCGCACATGTGCACCATCATCGGTGCCATCTGATGGCACGTTGGCAGGTATTGCTGCCTGCTGGCTGTCTGCTGGCATGTCAGAACCGGTGTTGCACGTTTGTGCACCATCACCGCTGCCGCCTGCTGGCACGTCATCAGCCGGCACCTGCCCCAGTAGCGTGAGAGGCAGCAGCAGGCCCGCATTGCACACAGCCAGGAGGGTTGGCAGGCCGGACCAATCCTCAGGGCCAACATTCAGGGCCGTCATTAATGCCGCCCCGCCGCCCACTCTTAGCCCGTCAGCTAGGTTTGAGAGCGACATGATGGTCGCGAACATGGTGGCCTCTAGTCCAGGGGGGCAAAGGCGCGCTGCTAAAACCATGGTCGGCATGTATAACACCTGCAACAGGGCCGGGGAAGGTTCACGTTCATTACCAGTCTTAAACCGCAATTTACCGAGCTGTTCTTGTTAGTAGGCGTGAGACAACACCAGTGTTAGAAATGGAGCAGGCGATGGGTTTCTTGAATTGGAGCAGGCGCCCAGCCTGGCCATGCACGCTGTACTGGCAGTGACCGATGCTCACAGGGTGACTGTCTGAGTACTGCTGTGCACAAGAGAAAACCTGCTTTTAATCACACTGACGCCTGACTTGACACACTCTTAAAAACATTGCTTCCATATCCCATTCCGCTCTCCCACTGCTCTCTAACGAACTTTTGAACTTGTATCTCGACACGTTGCTGCCGTTCTCCCGTTCAGTGCGACGAAGGCACAGAGCAAGAAAGGCCGCTGGCATTCAACGCACACACTCACGTTTTTGACCGCGTCCAGCACAACCGAGCCGCCCAGCACAAACATATGATCGTCCAGCCCCCACTGCCTGTGTGCCCCAGAGACCAGCACCAGCTGGCTGCCCTGCAGCGCTGCGGCTAAGAGTGTGCCCCAGAGCAGCAGCGACCGCATGGGCGCGCGCTTGAGGACTGAGTTGTACAGAAATACACCTGCCGCATGGCACACACATCACGAGAGAGGGTGAGAAGGGAAATGCTGCGACGCACGCCTGCGTTCTCTGTACAGAAAGAGAAGAAACAAGTTGTTAAGGAAAACCCTGCAGCATGGGCACGTGCCTCATGGCACAGCGAACGCGGGTGAGAAGGGCAAGGCTGCGTTACATCCGACGCCTGCCCGCTTCAGTGCTTGGAAGTGTGGGAGTTGAGTTCAATCATCACTCACAGTGTTGCCATGCATGTGAGTGCTCGTGTTGTGTGAGCCTGGCTGGGTTTAATGTCCTGCTCAGAGTGTGTCAGGGTGCACATCTCGATTTGCGTCCTGTGACAGCTTCTCTGCTGTGAACGGATGCCATTTTGCCTGCAAGATACTATTGCACTCGCTTGCGGCCCACGTTCAGCCCAGTCCACTCACCGGCAAATGATGCACAAGCACCTGCCAGCTGCACCTGTCCCAGGAAAGATGCACTGAAGTGCAGCTGTTCTGTCTGGTAGAAGAACAGCGCGCTGTCAGCAGAGGGGGTGGCACTCAGCAGCAGCAGGAAGGAGAGAGGACCAGCTACGCTGGGACGCTGCAGTGCAGTCCACAGCAGCCCTGCTTGTGCCATTGCTGCTGATGTGCTTGCAGACTGACTGCCAGCTTCCGCCTCTGCTCCCGGGTTGTTTGCTGTCTCCTCTCCTGTGAGACGGACTAGGGTATCCGATGCTGCGGTGGTTGATGCTGTGATGGCGGTGGTAATGGTGGTAGACATGGCTGATGTAGAGAAGTTGGGAGGCTGTAGCTCTTGGTTGACGTGCTCTGCCTTGCTGCTGCCACTGCTGCTGGAGCAGCTGCTCCCACTGCTGCTGCTGCTGCTGCTGCCGCCGCTTTTGCTATCATTACTGCTGTAATCACTGCTGTCAGAGCACCTACTCCCACTGCCTCTGCTGCTGTTGTGATTGCTGTGACTGCCTCTGCTGCTGCTGTCCTGGCTGTCTGCCCTTTCCTCCCGCAGCAGGACTGAGGCTCCGCCCACAAGCAAAGGAAACAGGGCGGTCAGCTCAAACACGGTGCGGGGCCCAAACTCCTGCACAGACAATACGGGGTGACGAAGTGTTGACAACACGGGGTGAAGAAGTGTTGTGGCTTGAAAACATTCTGCGAGGCAGGTTCAGAGTCAACAACTCTGGGTTCTCCGGCCACACTTGGGCGGCTTACATTTGCCAGTCAACGACGAACACACACACACACACACACACACACACACATGGAAAATGAACACAGCAGGGTCATACACAAGAAAGGCCTCCATCCATGTCCTCACCGTCCCATGTCAGATACATGTCACATGATCTATATATATGATCTATATATACTGTTTATATATGATCTGTATATACTATCTATATATGTCATCGCCCATTATCTATATATACATGTCATGAGTATAATGTCATGGGTATGAATGTCATGGGTAAAAAAAGGTTAGCCATATCCATTGTTCACCCCATGTGCTCGCCTGTACCAGGGTGCCGCTCAGTGATGCCGTGACAACCTGAGCCACCGCATAGGAGGCCCAGCACAGCGACTGTAAGGAGCCGGCGGCGTCCTGCAAGCAAATCACACACAACTGCTTGTCCTTGGCCAGGCGAAGGGCTACCTTGACCCTGATTGTGCAGAACTGTATCAAAATGTTTTGTGCGAAGGGGGACGGGACGTGTTAGGCGAGTTATGTTGAGCGTTTAAGGGACGGATTTGCCTGGGCAGCTAGTCTTTGGCTGATGATGATTATCTTAGCCCTTGGTGCATTGAGCTCAGCTGGCTCCCTTCCAGACTTTCCCACAATGCAGTCATTGAACAGCCGAAGCCACGAGCAAGGCACGTCACCGCACCTACGTGCCCCTCTCCCCACCACCATTGAGTCGACCACCCTTCCCTCACAGCTCCCTCACAGATTGAATTAGATTAGAGTCACAGCCGCACTTGTGCTCCCCTTCACCTGTGTTTCCTCCCTCGCCCTCTCCACCACCATGGAGTCGACCACCACATCACTGACTGCTGAGGCTGCGCTGCACAGCAGCATGGCGCCAAGGAACCCCATTGCACTGGGGGGACCCCGGGCCATCCATATATAGGAGGCAGTGCCTGGGCAGAAGACGGGGCGGAACAGAACATAGAGCATGAGAAAGGTCCTGCCTGCCCTCTGTTACTTTCTAGACCCCGAGTAGTTTACACTTGAGCTCCTGAGGCATGTCATACTGCTGCCAGCTCATTTCAAGAGGTTTAGCTTATGAACGTTTAGATCATGAGGCCAACAAGGCAAAGATTGGAAGGAAAAAACCCATACAGCCTCTCCTCTGCCCCTGAGGCATGCCAGATTGCCTGCAACACAGCGCCGTGGCTTGTAAAACGAATGACATCTTTCCCCAGGGCACATAAGGTGCTTTCTACGTTCCCATGTGCTGCTCACCTGCCATGCTAGCCAGCAGCAAGTAGGACCTTCTTCTGTAGCCCCACAGCGGCACTGTGTCGCTGACAAAGCCAATGAGCGGCTTGATGGTCCAGGGAATGCTAGACACTGAGAGAAATAACGCAACCTGTGGAGGAAACGGACGATGTAACGGACATTGGCATGGGATAGACAGTGGCGCAGGCAACGCTGGCGTGGTGACGGCTGAAGCCGAGACAGTAAGCAGTAAGCGAGCATGAAATACTTTAAGCGAGATAACAAGGCGTACGACACTGAGCTGAGCTGGCTTGGTGCCTCGCCCATGTTCAGAGAAGCTGTCCCTTGTATGGCTAGCTTGGAGGCCTGCTGGATGAGCTTGACGCTAACAAGCAGTGCTGAGTGGGCAAGTACGCTGAGATGGCTGGCCTTACCTGTGCAGGGTTCGCATGCAGTTCATCCTTCAAATGATATGTCTGTGCAAGAGTAGCGAGCTCCATGATGCCTTGGACAAAGTAAACTGAGGGCAGAGGGCAGAGGCAAAGTGGCACCGTGCATGACTTCACGACACGAGGTGTGTGGGGAGAGGATCGATGCACATCATGCTTTATGCTGTGCTGTTGCGGATTAGCGTCATTGATAGATTGGTGCAGACAAACATGGATTTCAGTGCAACCTCTTGTCCGTTGTTGTCATAATTGTCAGCAGGCCCGGAAACCCTTTGGTCCCGAAAAGAACACCTACCCAATGCCACGGCTGTCAGCTCGGGCGGTATCGATGGCAATGACGGCCATAATCTTGACAGTGCTGGGTGCAAGCGCGCAGGCAATGCAGGACATCCGAGCCTTGCTGGCGAGGGCAGCGTGGGACTGGCGACAGTGGGAACGGGTGCGCCAGCCAGGGAGCAACACGTGACACTGTTCTGCCTGATGCCGAGTAAGCATCCTCGGTAGCCATTTTCGGGAGCCACGCGAGAACGAATGCAGGTAGCAGCTGGCAATTGGACGGGGGCTAACCACATGCTGAGAATAGAGTGCTGAAGCACAGGCTTTACGATGAATTGTCAATCTGGACTCACAGCCCAAGGGCTGATTCTGGTCTACGCGGATTTGCTTGCACAGAAACGGTCTTGGATTTTCCATGCAAGCATCTATCGCTCATTGACACACGCGTGGCATTGATATACACTGTACGCGCCCCCCGTGGTACAGTTATGAATTTTATGCTGCTATTGCTGTATTAATAGGCCAACCTGTGCCTGTGGCCCACTCATAGGCTGCCCTGCAGAGTTGTGCGATTGAAGCGACGAAGCTAGTAAAGCTCCAGATCCCAGCCTGGAGTTATTCTATTAAACTGACATGAACCTCTGCAGAGGCTCTGCAGAGGCAGGGTCGTGCAGGGCAACAAGACAAGCTGATGGCCAACACAGCTAAATAGTAGTTGACCTTGGACGTGCCCCCAGGTGTGCACTCCCTCCTTGTATGGCTCCAGGTATCGTTAATTGCCAAAGATGAGACGTTCTTCCCAAATGAAATAAAAATTATATGGCTCCAGGTGCCGTTGATTGCCAGAGATGCGACGTTCTTCCCAAATAAAATAAAATCGTACGGCTCCAGGTGTCGTTGATTGCCAAAGATGAGGCATTCTTCCCAAATGAAATAAAATGAAGTGTGTTACATGAGAGGAGGGACTCTAGCCCGTCCAACGTACAAGTGAAGGGGATTGCGACACACCGCGATAGTAATGGTGGTGGTCACCCCTCGAGGTGCTACCCTGACCGCCAACGTCGCTGGACAGCAGCACAGTAGCACAGCAGCATACATAGCCCAGAGCATCGGGTTGGGTTCCTATCTCGAACAATGTCAGCCTGAAGCCATGTGTTGGTTCTCCACAGAGTGTATTCCAGTCCCGTACGCGCCCCATATCAACAGCAAGCACCAACTCGGACCGGTCAGGTTGCTCAACACCCAGGTTGCTCAGGTAATTATTGGGTTACAAAGTCACTGGCCTGAGTAAGGCGCACTGGCGTTAGGCATGTGCACTGAAAAGTCCATGCAGGGGCTGACTAACCTACTCAGACGCACCCAACAGGCACCTCAGATCGGACTGAGTGGATGCATGCGAGGATCACCCACCAAGTAGCACAAGATTTCCTCTGGTCAAGCCATGGGCTCGCTTGTGAGCAGCAACCAGCCGGCATTGATTTAATGCAAGCTTGCAACAGAAAGAAGCAGCAAACATTTTGAAACCGTGGCTGACCTGCGTGACAAGCATTTGCGATGCAGGCGATACTGCTCACCGCAAGGTTGCTTTTCCTGCTCTGTCCTGCTTGCATGTCCTTTTCACGTAACCGCCAGCGCTTTCTTCGACCCTTGCTCTGCTGAATCTTGTCGGCAGAGCTTGTGCACTGGTGTTAACGCAAAAAAACCTCAAGCCTGACTGACGCTTGAGGTTTAGTGCCAGAAAGCGTGAATATTCAGGCAGATAATGATACCTCATTGTAGCTCACCCCCTTGTCCGTAACGTCCAGCTAGAACAGCAAGCAGCATCGATTTGCAAGCACACGCTTTTTGAAGCGCCCGGTAGAACTACAACTTTGCCAACATGGCGTGGAGTCACCGTGCAGTTGCGTCCGTTCTTGTGGTATTCCTCTGTCCCTGCTTTGCCCAGCGTCGCATATCCGT
>QAXH01004598.1:391-5391 GCA_004335635.1 Chloromonas sp. AAM2 | reverse complement strand
TGGTATTTAAAAGCCCCACATGTGAGTCACGTGATGGTAAGGACAGCTGCGCATGGTCAAGGCCATGTGCTGGTGGCAGTCATGTGATGGTGGCAGTCATGTGACGCCAGGCCTCAATGCCAACTCATCACTCAAGTCATGACTCATCGTCAACCTTTTCACCAAACTACTCAACAAAGGACTGAAGTTGTGATGCACTCTGCGCATGTCATGAACAAGAACCCAAAACAATCCATGGCAAGCTCAGAGAGTCGTGGCAAGTGGACAGCATTGCGAGGTGTGCACAAAGTTCAGGACTACTCCAATTCAGATCTGACGTCGTAGAAGATGCCATGGCGACAGACCTTCGATCTGAGAGGTTCAATTAGCAGCCCACGTTACTTATATGTACTGTTTTGTATGTGCTATGTGCTGCTTCAGGCGTGGCGCCTGGGCTGGGCCCAGCCCCTGGCCATCCTGGGAGGTGACACTCTCAGGCCAGGCACGTGGCTCACTCTCACTCTTCCGGCGTACATGGCCACTCAAAGCAACCACGTGCAGGTGGGTGATGGGCACGTGGCTCACTCTCACTCTTCCGGAGTTCATGGTCACTAAAACCAACGAAGTGCAGGTGAGGGATGGGCACGTGGCTCACTCTCACTTTTCCGGCGTTCACGGTCACTAAAACCAACCACGTGCAGGTGAGGGATGGGCACGTGGCTCACTCTCACTTTTCCGGCATTCATGGTCACTAAAACCAACCACGTGCAGGTGAGTGGTGGGCATCGTCACTCAAGGTCCCAACATATTTAAATTTGAAACTGAAATCAGCCGTCGCAGGACATGGGGCGGGATGTGTACCACCCTGGCTTACCCTGAGCAATATAGAAGAAGAAAGGCAGGGAAAAAGGCAGAAATAGGCCCGAAGGCAGAAAGGAGAGGCAGAAAAGATGCAGAACAGGCCCGAAGGCAGAAAGGAGAGGCAGAAAGGCAGGCAACCGGCTGTGAAAGACAGGAAAACCAGGAAAGAGAGCACAGAAGGCGCATGCAAAGCGTGGTAGCCAATCGCCATCCTTTCCCTTCATGTCAGCTGTCCAGTAGAGATTATAGCTGAGGTTTGCACAGAGCGCAAACGCTCGGAAGCCATGCCCGAGACAAGCCCAATCAATGCTGGTCAGGACGGTATCTATCTTTGGCTCCTGCATCCTTGGCTTGCTGGCGTTCATGGAAACAGCACAATGGTGCCAGCAGTTTGGCCCATTGTGTTTGGTGCATGCAGGGTCTCCAGTGTGTGTGAGAGAGGGAGAGGTCTGCCTGTTCTTGCATGCTCAATCCCC
The DNA here is from genome assembly GCA_004335635.1 of Chloromonas sp. AAM2. Taxonomy (NCBI): domain Eukaryota; kingdom Viridiplantae; phylum Chlorophyta; class Chlorophyceae; order Chlamydomonadales; family Chlamydomonadaceae; genus Chloromonas; species Chloromonas sp. AAM2. The sequence continues at coordinate 4,075 of QAXH01004598.1, read as the reverse complement.
GTGCCTTGCCTTGTCTGGGTGCAGCTTCGGCCCACGTGGCTGCTGGATTCCAACGGTTACCCGGTGAACCGCCCGGCATTTTTCTTCTCTTACCGGCAGCCCGTGGGGCGGGACGCTGGGCTGGACCCGAGGTACACCGGCAGGTGGGGCTGGGAGGGCGGGAAATCGGGATACGCATCACATGCACACACATGTTCGTTTCGACATGGCGTACCGACACGTCCTGGGTTCTGACCGGCGATAGAGGCATGCCGATGGTGGGGTAGAGTGGCCCACATGCAGTGAGCGTGCACGCTAGCAAGCCATGCGAGATAGTAACGTGAGCCTGGTGCAGCAAGGGTCTGGGAGACCAGGTTGATTGATTTGTTACATCAGAGAAGCCGTCAAAGGACACGGAACGGGATGTGCACCGCCCTGACCTACCCTGCGCAAGAAAGAAGAAGAAAGGCTGGAACAAAGGCAGGAAAAGGCGTGGAAGAAGGCATAGGTGCAGAGCTGACTTGTGGCAGAAGACTTGATTTTGATGGCAGGAAAAGTTACAGGTAGAGTGCGCTAGAGGAGGGAGGATACACAGATGGGCAGCTAGTTGCCTTGACTTGTCTGTTACATTGTGTCATGTGACCACCTGGTGCCACATCCCGTTCCAAAAGTGTCCATTGATGGCTTCCCTGATGCAAGCAAGTAAGCCTAAGCCTAACCCTAGCCCTAAACCCTAACCCTAAACCCATATCCTGTTGCAGGTTGAGTGTGCACGCCTACAACGGGTCTGCCCTGGTGGCCAGCTCCGATGTGCCTGTGCTGCAACCGCTGGTGGAACTGGTGAGTACGCATGCATTTTCAAATTCAAACTCAAGCCGGCCACTTCGGGGGGGGGAGCACGGCAAATGAGGGTTCAAATCCGGTATACGTGACCACCCCCTGAGTGGTCATTGCCAGAGCAACTGGTGCAGTGTGGATATTTGTAACTGGTGTACGCGGCTGGCGATTGAGCAGCAAGCGTGGATAGCCAACGTGCCGGTCAGCACTTTTGAAGCGTGCAAAATATTTGCATGAAGCCGCAGCCAAAAAAAAGATGTTTGCCAGTTCTGGGACAATTCCTGTGAATATGTCTGTGTTACCGCCAGGAACCATCGTGCGGAACCTAACCTAACCCTAACCTAACCTAACCTAACCCTAACCCTAACCCTAACCTAACCCTAACCCTTAAGGTTGATGCTGGTGGTATCACGCTCTGCTGCGTGCAGAATGGAGCGCTGGACTGTTCAAGCGCCGGCTTCATCGTGACCCTGTCCCACGCCAATGCCACTGCCGCCATCATCCAGCTCTGCCGTTACACAGAAACCGAAGAAACGGATTGCAGTAACGGTTTGGACGACGATTGCAACGGATTAACAGACGAGCACGATCCTGCTTGTTCACCCATTGGCCGTTGGCCACCTAGCACTTGGTGGGATTACCCACCGCCGTTCTACCCCCCTTTATATCCTCCTCCAAATTCACCTCCCCCCCTCTTCGAAACATCCCAACCTCCAACCCAGCCTCGACCCACCGCTGCCTACCCAACACCGCCTACCTTTCCAATTCCCCCTGACACTAAACCGCCAATCGACTCTCCTTTCCTAGGGTTGTGCAAACGAATAGCATCGCCCGCACCCATACCATCAAGCCCACCTCCACCCCCGCCATACCCCGCAACCCGCCCTCCGCCCCCGTCACCCTCCTCAGGAGCATCACGTGGGCCCAGCCCTAGAGAAACGGATTCTTGGAATGCATCCTCCGGACAGCATATACCCTCTCCCAATACCAGCCTAGGCCAATGACCTGTGGACACCGGTCCAGCAATGGCTCAGCAAGCGTTGCTTCCGCTCCCAACAGAAGCTGTACAATGGAAGAACATGGCGCCTAGCAGCCAGTTTTGTGACAAGGATGTTCAGGTGCGCATATCTATAGGTCACGTTGGCGATGTGGCTGGCAAAGCCGTCAGGTCTGCACACTGTTTTCCAGGCCGTGAATAACTATCAGTAATGGCGCTTGACCACAATCATCACGGCTGTAGTACTGATAGTAACCCTGTCTCAGTGTCTGTACTGGCAAATCTTGGCATGGGTAGTAGGACACCCACAACTGCATACGGTTATGGGTGCACCAGCTGCAGGGGTTGCGCCTTGCCGTCAGTGGGACTGGGATTCTAAGGACACTGCGGTGCATGTGGCAGCTGAAGAAGTATACTCTAGTACAGCTATGGGTGGCCCAGCAGCAGGGGTTACACGTGTGACTGGGAACCTCGGGATGCTGAGGTGCATCGGGGCATATGGAGTGTGTCACGGATGCCTTGAGGTGAGGTCCTGTGGACTAAGCCTGGGATTCCCGGTCACACTGCCTCCGATTCCCAGTCACAATGCCTCCGACGTCCAGCCACCACTGCCTGAATTCCTTGAGATGGCAGCAGCACTAGGCCTTCAGCCGCTTTCACCACAAAAGGGGGAAAGCATCGGCATGGGAAATGAGAAGCATCGGCAACCCAGGCACTGTCTTTGAAGACCTGGTTTAACTGGCATGCACACATGAGTGGAGCCATCACACACTGAGTGCTGGTGTACAAAACAGGCAAAAGAGATACCTTGTGATACTTGTCTGTCTGTGACTCAGTGCCCATGGGCGTTCTGAACTGTGACAGAAGACAATTGCCAGTTCTGGGACAATTTTTGTGGTATTGTAGCTGGTTGTGATATTGCATAGGACACAGGTTACAACGGATGTCAGAGATTGAACACAACACGAATTGTCCCAGAACTGGCAAACTTGCTTTTTTGTCTTAAATGTGTTTGTATCAAATTGTCCGGCTCGTGGTGCACACATGATTTAAATTTTAGTGACGCCTCATGCTTGTTTCCACACGTGTTAGCCTGGCCACTCCACCAAGTCATGCTGCAAACCTCAGTGAGCCAAAGCTCAGATGAGGATTTGACTCTGGCTCAGATTTGGTGCAGCATGCTGGCTACTTGCGTTCGACGTACATGTATGCTTTCCGGCTCTCCTGGCTGTCTGTAATGATATGGTATACAAATGATGGGTATGAAGTCTGCATCCCAGCCGCGTGTCATAAAAATCTGTAAACAGTGGCTAAGGACAACAGTGGCAAACGTCTTGACAGAGGCCGTCATCTATCAGCGTGCAAAATTGGACAGGATTCTACTCCAGCCTCAAGAGGCAGGCGTTTCTACAGAAGATTACCATAGCTAGGAGTGAAAACATCTGACCACTTTGTATGCATGCTAAAGCCTGAACCCAGGGAATCCATTCTGATCCACAGCCGCACCCATCAGCACCTGTGCAACCAACTGTTGGACTGCCAGCATGGATTTCGTTTCAACAGAGGAACAAGCGATGCGCTGTTCAGCATGCGGCGTTTGGAGCAGCTAGCATGCGACTTCAACACACCATTGCAGCCTTTGTCGACTTCCGCAAAGCCTTCTGTTAATAGGCAGGCGCTATGGGAGCTGCTGCGAGCCAGGGGTGTTGCAGACAAGCTGGTGGGCCTATTGTAGGACCTGTGCTGTGGATGTGGGGCTCAGGTAGTTGCAAATGGCCACACCTCTGACTACTTCTCCATGTCCAGCGAGGTACGACAAGGCTGCCCCATGTCACCAATCCTGTTCAATGTGTTCATGGATTTCCTAGCAC
>QAXH01004596.1:19586-41331 GCA_004335635.1 Chloromonas sp. AAM2 | reverse complement strand
CGTGTGCACGTTGCTGCCAACCTGCGACTCACTTCCAAATAGGGTTTGGGCGAAGGAAGGTTCCGAAAGCTCCCGGCGGTTTGTAATCAACTGTTGAGCTACTCAACTGGGCTGCAAGCAAACTGGGCTACACGCAATTTGGTACACAGCATCAAGAACCAGGTCTGACCATTCCAAAGAACGCCGCAAATTTCAAACGCTTGGCAGGCTGCAGCCGGCACAAACCTTTGTTAAGACCAGTTCTCATAAGGGCGGATAGGGGCAACAGGACCTCAACAGCGAGACCTAGCTCGTGGTGGTGCCCCATCCAACTACCAGACATGAGGTACCAGGCATGGCCAGAAGTCACATGCTGACACTGCGGGACCATCTGAACCTCGTGCGGTATGCATACCGCAGTCAAAAGGCTGCTCTGGGCCTGTAGTCTGACGGATAATGCGGCATTTTGGGCTTTGATATGTATTACCAGGCATGAATGTGAGACCATGCGAACCGGGAAAAGAAGAGGCACAAAGAAAGCAGGAGAACATACTTGCCTTCCAACACTACCAGCCCATTTTGCTCTGTGATCTGCTGCTCACTGATGACCACCTTGAGAAAAGAACACCTGGGCATTGGACATGCGAATTCTAATGCACACGCCTTTCTACGTGCAGCATGTCAAATTACGCTAACTTGCTGCATCTACATCAAATCATATCAGTATAACAGACTGAGGGTTGGCAATACTTGAGCCATCAAAAGCCGGGCCCTCTCCACCCTGTCACGTTGTGATCAAACAGCTTGTATGGAGTTGGCAGCTTCGTCCGCACGATACGTCATGAATACTGACCCACAAAGCCCGCTGCCGGTCAGGAAACTACCAAGTGGCCTGAGCATTAACGGCATGCACCAGATGCACGGCATGTCAATAGAGCCAGCATTGAGTGCCAACAATACCTGCTATCTGGGGTATGATGGTCGGCAGCTCAACAGCTGCTGACGTAACACAGCTCAGAAGCTGCTTTTTGCAGTGTGGCCCCCAGATGCCTGCAATTTCGTCCCATGACCAACAGCCAGTGGCACTGATAAGTCGCCATCAATTAATTAACCGTTGTAATCCATGAATAATCTACTTGCCGTACGGACGGCCTCATCACAGTTGCCTCTCACCGGGTTACACTTCGATGTTACAAGGCCAGAGTCCAGATAGCCCCTTACTCCTTCAAGTGATGCTGCTGGAGATGCATTAAGGCGCAAGCTGATTGGCGGAGCGCCATGCCTGTAGTTTGGCTGGTGGGATTGCTGCTGGCGTGGAGCTCATGCGGCAGCGCGGCGGGCAGCGCTACAAGCGACAACTCCACCGCTGCGCGCGGCGACACCTTCGACGAGGCGATCGAGGTTACGCTCCTCAGTGCCACCCATGCACTGGTGCGTTTCCTTAGGAAGCCATCGCTGTCAGGGCCACGATTCTCGTAGCCCACCTTAAACCCTAATCGTGGCTTATGGCGGGCGCCCAGGACCCACACCTGTACAGCCAGGCTCATTGGCATGTCAGTGCACATTGAATGGATTGTCATGGAAGGAACTGCCAGTGCAGGCACATGCTACAGGTTGAGAAGTGTGCAGACAACCAGCATGCACGGCAATGCTACCTGCCACGGCAACAGGCAGAAGCGCTGATGCACATGCATGCACCATGCAGGAGGCAGCATGCGTCTTGTGCACGTTCATCAACAAGCCCGAGCGTGTGTCCACTCAGTGCCATTCATTGCACGTGCAAATCCTCATCATCGGCACATTGTATGCACTCAATACCTTGCTGAAATGCAAGTTTGGCTACGCAAATGAGCAGCAGATGCATGTCTGGCTGATTCGTGAATATGATCAACTTCCTGCAACAGGCACAAAGTCATCATCCTCATACAGTGAAGTAGCCCTGGTGCTGTTAGGTTTTGGATGGCAGCACGGCCTAGCTAGGTCCCTTCAAACATAATGATGGTGACAAAATGGCTCATGTTGCATCCCCCAGACCATCCCCACCCTTCCTCTCGCCACCCCCCTCGCCCCCCGGCATTGCAGTGTGCCCATGTTTACCAAGTTAGTTGCAAACTAACGTAACCAACCACGTGTTCACAGGTGTCTCTTGAGCTGCGTCAGAGCACATGGTTGGGCCGGAGCCCCACGACATTTCCCCAGGCAGTGCGCAGACTCGCCCAAGGAACTTCCCTGTCGCACCTGAAACTGACACTGACTCGTGGAAGATGGGTGAGTAACGTGTATGTGTATCACATGGCCTGGGGTCTGCAGAGGTATGCTCAGCGGGGACACAAGAGGGCGTGCAGGTCACTGGTTTGGCCAGTGGTCATTGGTTTGGTAGCGGCTAATGTTGGGGGGCATCTAGCTGGTGGAGTGGTGCTCAGCGGGGCGAGGCAGGATGGGAAGGTACAAGGCATTGTCATAGCAGGTCATTGGATTGCTCGTTGATTTGGAACAGGTCATTGGTTTGGTCGTTGGTTAGGAACAGGTCATTGGTTTGGTCGTTGGTTTGGAACAGGTCATTGTATTGGTCGTTGGTTTGGAACAGGTCATTGTATTGGTCGTTGGTTTGGAACAGGTCATTGGTTGGTTGCCAGGCGTGTGTCAAGTGGTAGGCCGGGTGACAAAAGGAAGGCGCATTGTGTGAGGTTTTACAGTTATTCAGGCCATCTGATGGGGGATGGTCCAGGCTTCTGGGCTATGTGCCGGTTTGTCAACAGCCAGTTATTCTAGTCTTATGTTCCAGTATGGACGCAAATGATGGCAGGGGTGCATCAGCACATGTGTGCCCTGAGTTCAGCGCAGTCTAGCAGGTCAGCCATGTGCTGTTTGTCATTTGCAAGCACATCAGCACATGTGTGCCCTGAGTTCAGCGCAGTCTAGCAGGTCAGCCATGTGCTGTTTGTCATTTGCAAGCACATCAGCACGCTTGCAAAGCTGTTGCTGCCCGGCAGGCTCTGCTTGCAAAGCTTCTGATGCCAGGGACCGGATTGATCTGTATGCGATGTTCCTGGCTACACTGGGCCACGTATACGAATAAAAATGAGAAACGTACATAGTGTACATGCATATCGGGGAAGGACGATGTGTGAATGCGTTTCGCCTGTGCAGGATTACCGGACGTGGGGCATGCCTTTAGTTGCCATCAGCCCCCCGGGAGCGGTGAGCACACCTGGCCAAGCAGATAAAGATAAGACTCAGCTATTGAGAAGCAGGGGAGAGGCGGTCGTCAAGAACACTCTGATAGCGGGGCCGAAGCATGGCATGCACTGCTTGGCTTTATGTTGTGCAGAACAACAACATGCGTCCATGAGACTGTGGACTGTGCATGGGTGTGTATGTGTCGATTTACATCGCATGGGTGTGTGTGCGTCGCGTCAAATCACAAGCTTGTTCAAGCTGTGTCAGAATAATCAGATCTCAATAGAGCACAGGAAGCAAACAATTGTCCCAGGCCGAGCCATCAACATGCTGAGGAAGTCAGCCAGGCTATGCATAATAATAATGTAATTTCCTGTAATGTGACTGTCTCTTAGGTGCAGCATGTTGTCTTGTGCTGTGGTAATGTGCAACTGTTCCTGCCATAATGCAGGAGGTCGCGGTGCAATGGGCCCACCCCTCCCTCCATACCCTGCACTGGACCCGCCTTCAGCACCGCCTGTCCGGGCTCATGTGCGCATCCCTCAACCTGTTGGAGGCACCACACTCCGCACCGCACTACCCCATGCGTGGCCTAGACAGCGAGAGGTGGGCAACGGTATCACGCCATGCTTCAGGCACACCCTTAAGGTCATCTTCGCAAGCGCCGAGCCAATGTGAATGATAAACACGTCGTCAGAAAGCTATCGTTGATTGTCTTGCTGCAATCCAAATCACATCGAACCCCGCTCGAGCATCGGCTGTGGTTGCGTTCCGTAGCTGCCTCCGACGGTCGCCCACCAAGCGCCCACCAACAGTAATCGAGCTACAAGCACCCGTACCAATGGGTGTTAGGAGGGTGATAACTCTTCCAAAGCATCAGGGCAACGCACTGGGGCCTAGGATTCTTGACGGTCAGCAGGGTAGCTGTCAATCTCTAGTTCCCGACATGCATAATTGCGTTCAGGACCAGCTGCATCACATACTTCAGAGGGAATTCTTCAGTGAAAAGGTGGTGTTCTGCAAACAATCGTGATACCCATGTGGTGGGCAATGGGATGCAGCATAGCGACAAGGTCGACTTGTTTGTGTTGACATGGTAAACACTCGTCAGGCCCGAGGCAGGTTTTGTTGGCCTGGTGGTTTTGTTGTGGTTGGCAAGCGGCCCGCAGACCAAAACTGACATTTTCAAACATGCAGAAGGTGTTTTATGGTATAGTGTGTCAAATTTCATTGCAATCAGGCAGAGTCAATTGTTGATGCGACAACCGCTACACTGCACGCATACACAACCAACACACATGCACACAGCACCAAGCACACATGGACACGCACGCACGCACATGTTATTAGCAACCATAGCTGGCCTTTGGCCGTTGAGCTCAATAGGCAATGCGCAGTGCCTAGCCTCTTGCAGGCCTGTTGATGCGAGCATTTATCAGGTGCTGGTGTGCATATCAATCACATGCAGCACCTGGCATTTTGGATACCTGATTTTCCATCAGGTGCGTCGAGGCACACAAACATAACATATCCAGCACATGTGTATATGTATTTACACCAGGGACCCGTCAGAGGACACTGGCCCACCCTGAGCAAGCAAGCAAAATGAAAGCAGGTAACAAAGCAGACAAGACAGGCAAACTGAAGGCAAAACAGGATGGAGCCGCCTAAGCTAGGGTCAAAGACTAGAGAAAGGGAAGCAAGAAGGGTCAGGAGGCATAGTCGGTCATGTCTAGGAAGAGGCAGCCAGGCTGCTGCGACATACCTAGCACATCCGTGTAACCCAGTAGTGTGCTGGTTGGGTAAGATGGCATTGGCACGACATCCGTTCTTACATTCATTTGCAGTTTCTGGCACGTGGGTGCGTTACCACGTGAGGCCGTTTGCACGGAGAACCTGACACCCTGGCTCCAGCTGCTGCCGTGCCGGGGCAAGGCGGGGCTGGCAGGGCTGCTGGCAGATAGACAGTATATTCTATCGGGAGGTGAGCAGCCTTGTGCCCGACATGTTCGTTTGATTACCATTTGCTTTTTGTATGTGTGCGTACGTGCATGCACGTTTACATCAGGGCACAATCATGACCGGCCAAGAAAGCAAAACAGCAAGCATGGCAGCAGGCAAGCTGAATCCAGCGTCAACAAACATGCTCACTGCTCAGGGCAGGCTCGGACAGCAGCAGTACCCAGCCTCGTCTCTTGCATGGCTTGCTAGCGTTTGCGCTCAGTGCATGTGGGCCTCCCTGACGTGATCTGTACACATACACCATCAACAAACAGAGCCTTGTTGCCTGGGGGCCACAGGGTATCACTCCTTGAGTCTCGAGGTAAGGGTGACACCGCCTACCACAAACGAACTGGGCCCTGCAACCGTGCTGCTCACCCAACGCTTCACGGCTGTACTTCGCCTCAAACAACCGCTAACTACCAGCCAGAAACAGCAGCACGTGCTCTTGACCCACGTGCTACCTTCGATCTCAGCAGTACAACCGTGTGTAGCCGTCCATACCAGCCAACTAGTCACCTGCCAACCCTTACCCGAGCCCCAGCCCAATGACCAGAATCTACCTGAAAGAACTGACCAAGGGAATGAGGGCCCAGCTGACGTTTCTGGTGATCATGTGGCGGAAGGTCAGAAACGTCCCACAGCACGTGGCAGCGTTACAGGCTGTGGTGTGCGGCAGGAGCAGCAGCTGGGGCTGAAGCTGCGGCAGGCACTGGAGGGGGCTCAGCTGCTGCAGCCGGCTGGGGAGCAGCCGTGCCTGCCGCCGGCGCTGCTGCTGCACGCCGCTCTCAGGGGCACTGGGCTGCACAAGGGGCAGCTGCAACTGGTCATAACACAGGTGAGAGCTAACTGCTTCTTTATAACTCGAGTGTATCTTTTGGAGATTGACATCAGTTGGTAATCAGTTCCTTTCAAAATTGCCACCGATCATGTGGTTAGTTCTTCCTCCGAACTTCTTGACTGGAGATCTTGGGTACTCCACATCCTGGCTTGCAGCAGCAACTAGAAGGGGCTGAACTCGTCTCGCTTGTCTTTTGGTTATGATGTAGATATCAGGGGTGCCCAAGTTGTCTATGGGTTCCTAAACACCGAGGCCGGAGATTTGCGCTGCAAGCACCGCGGTCGAGGACGGGGTGAGACGGAGCAAGCCTGAGGGCGCAGCCCTCAGGCGCAGCAAAGCCGAGCGGTCCAGGGCTGAGTCCAGGGCTGAGTCCAGGGCTGAGTCCAGGCACAATTATGAGATAATCGAAGGCGGTCCAAAAGCCTTTAGATTTGCACAAGACCCAATTGCATCACCACTGCGTGCTTGTGTCATGCCATCATCGCTGCCTCAGCTGCAGCGCCTTGACCATGATGCGACTTGCCCTTCAGGTGGACTCGCAGCGTGTGGCCCAGGCCAGTGCGTGGCCCCAACACCCCACACACTACACCACACGCACTGACAAGGATGGCGGTTCTCACAGCGGCAGCAGCGCTGCAACAGCAGACATGCATGTCGGCAGCAGCCATGACAACACTGCAACAGCGGAAAGAGGGAGCGGCAGCAGCAGCAACAGTGGCAGTGGTAGCAGCACCAGCAGCGGCACCAACAATGACACTGCACACACTATAACAGAGGGTGGTGGGGTGTGTGTGCAGCTCACTCTGCCATGGGTCATGAGGGTGTGGATGCACACACTGCAAGTGGAGCTGGATGGAGAGGTGAGCAGGGACCAGGGTTACCTTCAACAGCACTGAATTCCCACTTGCCACTGTGCCTGGGATATAGGGCGTGTTGTATATAGGGTACACCACCTGGGCTAAATGTCATTACGTATCACAGGACCAACAGGGCTGGGGTTTAGGGTCAAGATAGCGCACCGAATTCAGGGTTGAGGTTTAAATTCAAGGATACACAAGGATACACAATGATACACAATGCCTTGATATCTGTGAACAGGGATAGGATTTAGGGTCAAGTCTCAGGTTATGCGGCGAAGGATTTGGGTAAGGGTCCAGGTTAGGGTACATGGGCCGGTTGCTTCCACGGCTGACACATGTTTTGCCTCCGGTACCCATGCTCATGCATGCAGGCGGTTTCTTCCTCCTCCATGCATCTCTCCATGTCCGTTGAGCCCTCCCGTGACCGCGGCCGACCCGCATGCATCGTCATGTGCATGCGCGTGCCCCCCATGGCTAGGCAGGTGGTGCTCAGGGCCAGGTTTACACGGGCGTTTCTGACGTTACAGGAGCACCCTCCGGACGCACACAGGGGGTGGGACATCCCCCCTGCACGACTTTACTACTGGGAAACCGATGCGCAGTCATGTAAGTTGGGAAACAGATAAGCGGTCATGTAAGGGCGTGCAAGTTGGGAAAGTGGTATTCAATCGTGTGAGGCCATCTTCTCATTACATGAAACACTCACTGCTGTCGGGGGTGCCTGAGAAAACGGCGTCTCTTGTCGATTTCATTTGGTTTGTAGCCGCCAAGCACCCACCAGCCAGTGTTGCTTTCTGGCACCATTCATCGGTCTCGGGTGACCAATTCCAGGTCAACAAACGGTTACTACGATCTCTGGCACCTCTAGTCAAATTCCAGGTCAACAAACAGTTACTACGACATGGCTTGCAATGCTCACTTTGCAACCTGGTAGGATTTGCATCGACCCATGCATGCCATATGGACGTGATCGGTTTGTTTGCTGACCCCAGGTTGCACAGCAGAAGCGGATGGCTCAGGCAGCGTACCGCCATGTCAAGGGAGCCTGCAACAGGTGGGTGTGCATGGATGTATGCATGGATGCGCAAGTGCGTGGTTTGCCAGCATGTGTGCATGGGCTGTCTGGATGTGCACAATTGCAAGGCCAGGATGCAAGGATGCATGGGCGCATGGATGGAAGAATGCATGGCATGGGTGTGCATGCGTTGGCAGGGTGCGGCAACAGTGTTCCTGGGTTGTGCACCATGGTACTGCATACCCCTTTGAGACGCATCCACCCCCAGGCTTCGTTCACTGCCCACCATGATTATTCACTCTTTTTCCTCCCCAAGTTTTGTTCTGTTGCTGTTGAGGTTGTCAAAGCAATTGTGACACATTTCAAATCTGCCATCCAAATCTGCAGTCATGAGCTTTCCTAAGTAGCCCTGACTCCCCACTTTGTTATGTTTGTCTCAGGTGCTTGGCCCGGGGCTCCTGCTGCAGCTGGCCACTGCTGACGTGGCCATGCCCTACAACGTCATCTGCCTAACGTCAACCGTTTTGGCCGTTTTCCTAGGGGCCACTCTGAACACCCTCATGCAGCGCACCTCCAAGGGCAAAGCCGCCTGACCAGCCCAACCCGGCTTTCTTATCTTACGGTTTCACTGGTGTCTATTCCCAGGAGGGCGTTCTGAGAGAAGATGATATGTATTTAATGTGACAAGCACACATGCTCCTTGATATAAACCCAGGGAGATGTTCTATGCACAGAGGTTGTTTCAAAGCTGAGAGACGAGGCTTCCGACTGTGAGAGAGACCCGACATATCAACCTTTGCTCCTTTTACACTGAACAGACAGTCGCGATTGCACTTACATTTGGCGATTACCTGGTTTAGAGGCTGACCTCTTGGCGATCCCCAACCCTACTAGTAGTGGCCCTCGCAAACACTCGACACACCACTGACAGGCAACTCTGCGATGGGAATGACATGTGCTTCAGAACGTTTGTTTCATGCATGGGGTTTCCAGCCCGGCAGTCATGTGACCAGGGCTATACAGTGACATGCCCTCATACTGACACTCGTGCCACTGTGCCTTCAGTCCACCCCTACCTGACCACTCTCTCACTCACTCTCAACTTGGAATCATGTTGCTAGGGACGACATTCGTTCGTGGCACCTTGCTACCAGTGAGTTTTCTTTGCTCAATGATTATCGACTGATCCCTCGGCTGACCCCTTGACCTCGAATACTCAATGACAGGGACAACCTAAGCAAAACCTACAATGACAAAACCTAAGCATGAATTCATAGTTTGGGTACGAAATGTATCCAGGTGTTTGAGCCAGGTGCTGCCAGCCATCTTTGGTATAGCTCGTACAATTGCTTGATACAGCAGGGAAGACGCTGGACGGGATGCGGACCGCCCTGAGCAAGAAGGGAGACGTACACTGTACGTCAAGTTTGAATCCATATGCAGCAGTGTAGGTTGCTTGCACTGCCTTCCGCATAGATTCAAATAATCCAGGCCTCTTCCTGATGAGTAGACGGTCAGATCATCTGAATGTGATTGCCACATCAGACGAACAGTCCGCTGCAGTCTGAGGTCCACGCATCAGTGCTTGTCTGCTGTGCATGAGCTACTCCACATGGACTGTCCAGTGAGGCTTTGCATACGTGTGATGGTTCAGCATGGTGTGATGGTTCAGCATGTCTGGCTTTGGCGTAAGCCTGAACAATAGACTGCAAACGATCAGAAGAGTGCAGGCCCAAACCGGGCAGTGGCCTGGCAAAATAGGTAGATGGGTACAGGCTCAAGAGTGAGAAACGAGGATCCGACAAGGGCAACTCAGCCAGAGCAAAAAACCAAGCAAGTTTGGAAGCCGCACGTGCTGCGAAACGTCGATTTTACATTACGGGACTGTGGCGGAAACGAGAGCAACGAACGCGTTTGAGAGCGGCAGGAGTCAGCGTAAGGAAGGCTCGCCGGCCTGCAAAGCTGTCCCGCTAATCCCAAGGCTCCATCCTATTTTCAATATCAGACCTGCAGCTAACCATGGCAGCAGCCAATGCCATCAGCAACGCTGTCTCCAGTGCGGATCCAGGCTGGGTGAGCAATTATACAGGCAACAAGGAGTCAGTGAGGCCTCGCACGAGTAACATGCTCCGACGAGGCCAGCAGGGCTAGGACGAGGCTGGTTGAGAGGAGCGGCATACAGAGTCGGTTCACATACTGACGACGTTATGCGTGTTCGTGTGTTGTGCAGGTTGGATCCCACTTTGTGTCAAAATATTATGACGTGTTGGCCAGCCACCCCCAGTTCCTGCACAGGTTCTACAAACAGGGCAGCATGCTGAGCATCACGGACATGCAGGAGGATACCTCTGCTCCTCGCACTTCTGTGGACTTGGAGGTGAGATGCCGCCATGCGCTCCATGCTGCAGGATCTTCCGATCTTAACCAACATTTTTGGATACAGCAGTTCGCAAGGTCATCCTTTCGCTATGCTGACTTGACATATACTGTGACAGCAATGTTAGGCAGCTTACAGCGAGTGTTCGTTTGCTCGGCATTGCAGGCTATCCAGGAGCTTGTCAACGACACCGTTGCCGGTGCCAGGGCGACAACCAAGCACGTCGACGCACAGTTTTCCATCAACGGTGGCGTGCTGCTGCATGTGGCCGGTGTGTTTGTGCTCAAGGTATATACACTGGGGTTGATGGAGTGCATCGGCTGCTCAAATGGCCCCTCGGCTCCCAACTTTGTCATTTCTGCTTTGTCTGCTCGTCGCAGGGCGTGGAGCGGGCTTTTGACCAAACTTTCTTCTTGGCAACCCAGGAGAATGGCTTCTACGTTCACAACGACCTCCTCCGCGTGTATGCAGCCCCAGCCCCTGCTGACAGCAATGGCCATTACGCCAAGCCTGTTCCCGCCGCCCCTACTGCACCGGTGAGTGAGCGTTTTAGGTGAATTTGCTCCTTCGACCGCTCGCTTACCCTAGCCTTAACCTGTCGTCACCTTGCCTCACACAGGCACCCGCTGCACCAATTGTTGTGGCAGCACCCGTAGAGCCAGCGCCCAAGCCTGCAACTAAGGCGCCACGCCCACAGGCAGCACCTGCAGCCACACCATCCCCACCACCGCCACAGACAGCTGCAGCTGAGCCCCGCGCAGCCACCCCAGTTCGCAGCAATGCACCACAGCCAGAGCAAGCAGCCCCACCACAGCCTTCACCCCCTGTCAACACCACATGGGCATCTCTGGTCAAAACTCAGCAGACAAACCTCACAAAAGCACCACCAACCACACCACCACCAGCCCCAGTCAGCAACGCGAAAGAGACAGCCCCTGAAACCTACGACCACCCCGCCCCACAGGCTAACGGTGGCAGCCACCCACCTAGCGCTCAAGCCCCTCATGCCAGCCAGGAAGCGCCGTCTCAGGTTCAAATGCACTGTATTCAAGTCCGTAACCTGCCCCAGGAGCACTTGCCTCAGGAACTTCTCGAGCAAGAATTCGCCAAATTTGGAGCATTGAGGCGTGGTATGGGATCCGTCACAATCCACAACCTAGGCAGGGAGAGTGGGAAGGTAGCCTACATCAAATACGATGATGCAGCGGGTGTGGAGGCCGCCTTGCAAGCGTCAGTCACAATCTTAGACAAGCCTGTAGAGATTCGGCGTCATGACGGCCCGCTGCCGTCCTACGGGCGGGGTGGGCCTGGGCGTGGCGGGTTCCGTGGGGCCCGCACCGGAGGCATGCCAGCTCGGGGTGAGTGTGAAGGAGGGAGAGAACATTGACCGATTGGCAAAGGGTTTGCTAAAATGGGCAAAGGTCAACTGGAGGCACCTAGTGAAGTTGGCCACAAGGCTGAGCGACTGCATGCATGGTATTTTACGAAAACTCTGGATTGTTGCATGACCGGCTGCCATGCGTTTGCATTGCCAGTGGTCAGCAGTTCGGCACAGCGGCAATCAGCGGGCGGCCTGACTCTGTTCGCAGCTGATCATCCAATAGTTTGGTTGTCGCCTACCTGTGCTGCCGCCATGTGCCCATAATGACACATTCCATGACCTGAAGTTTGCAGCCAGCTGGTGCAAGCTAGCATCGTAGTCCTGCACATCTGTTACAATGCGCTGGCCGTGTCTACTACCTGGTTTTCCGGTTTGGCTGATATGCATTGTGGTGTGACGGAAGGTCTGTCGGTGAGCCCTGCCGGCCATTTATTTCATGCATATCAATTGCATTGTGTTGTTTCACCGCAGGACCCTATGGTGATGCCAGTGGCCGCGGTGGTGGTAGAGGCGACCGGCCACTCCGCACTGAGCGGCGACCCAGCTCAGGGCCTGGTCCTACTGGGGGCCCACAGGCCCAAGGCGGTCGTACAGGGGGATCAGGACGGGGCGGCCGGGCAGGCCGTAGAGACGACGGCGCAGCACCCAGCCACGACTCAGCAGGCAAAGAATAGGAAGAGAAAATAGACAGAAACAAACAGAACCAAACGCGCATGATGCGGTGTGCAACAGCGCCTGCGATGTAAAGGGAATTTTCAGAGAGACTCAACGCTTTCAAAGACAGACAAACCAGTAGTCGTGACCTAGGCTGTTGCGCATTGAATGCTCGCCTCAGCAGCCCCGCAGCATTTTACTTTTTGACCGCTTACCGCATACGGACCTCCCTTCTGACATGTGGTTTCTGCAGCTGTGCGCTTCGGCTCACTGTGTACTCATCACAAGACAGTAGGGTGCTTACCTGAACCTACTGGAACAGCCTTTTCCTGTTCGGCTGCCGTTTCTATCCAGCAGGGCTGCTCAGCTAGAGAGTTTACTTTGTGACGATGTTGAAACGCCGTCGTTCATGCCACGCCCCTGGCCTTTTCCCACTTGTGGTCCACATGGTGTGGGAAGATCAGCAGCGTTTTTTGAAGCCATTGGATGGGGTGTTGCCACTCGCCACCCCTTGTCCCCTGGTGCCAGGCACCTGCCATACAGATATCAATATATCCCGAACCTCGTACGGTAGGCTGATAGGACAGCGTATTGTGGTTTGTGCCAACCCGTGCGTTCACGTGCCTGTTTGGCGCACGCCCTTGGATAGGGGTCACGTGATTGTGAGCCTGCATGTGCTGCACAGTTTAACTGCCGATTTTTTCTAAGAGCCGCAGTGGCTGCTTACCTCGTATTACCCTTATCTGCTTATGACCTTTAAATGCCATTATCAGATCGCCACTGGCTTGCTGAAGGCCTGCGCGCTACTCAGCCACCACCAGTTCTTCACTGTGCGCCACGCATTCAGCGCAGGTACATATTAAGGCAGCTGTCTGGTCTCAGACGCCCATGCACAGGACAGTCAGACAATGTGAAAAACGGTTACATGCACTTGCCAGAGAATAGAGTGCTAAAGGTAGCAAAAAAAAGGCTGGTAGAATGGCCAATCTGCTGCTGTTGTGCGACAACGTTCATCTATGTGTTCCTAAGCGGCCTTGCCGGTGGCTTGCTCACGCTCGTCCACATCCACTGGAATGCCGTCCAACTTCTTGAGGTTGGGCAACCGCTTGATCACCTGCAATGAGGCAAACGAGAACGTGTGGGCTGCAAAGAGAGAGTTTGGCGACATGGCACACAAGAATCATGCAGCAGCGTTATCATAACTACGCCGCTGCAAATGCGATGCTCTGGTTTCCGGGGCATCTTCAGTATGCTGTCCTAGGCACTTCACTCACTGAATGCACACCTCCACCAACCTCTGCACGGTACTGGAATGGTTGAAACACACACACACACACACACACACACACACACAACACCTCTCATCTGCACCTCACCTCCACTCGGTACTCGCTGAGTTCGTTCCTGTCCTTGTAGTCGTTATACAGCGGATTGCCCACCAACAGGAGGTCCTCTAGCGAGGACAGGGCAGCCAGACGGTCCACGTCAGCCCAGCTGGCCACCTTGTTGTTGCTCATAAGGAGCACCTTGAGGTTGCCCAGCTTCTCAATGCCGTTCTACACGAGTGATGACCAATGTAAGGGCACAGTGGGACAAAAGCAGGTGCAATGGTCATGAGGCAGACACATGAAAGGAGCTGGTGTGTAGGTTGGCACGAGGCCAGCTCGCATAAGGTCTGGTATGAGGCATGCGCTTCTCATAAAACTGAGTAGACGTAAAGCATCACCTGATCACCCGATGCTCATCACCACAGGCACACTGTTCTTGAATTGTTTGCCTGCCTATTTCTGCGTCTTGACCCCACCCCCAAGCCTCACCAGGGAAGCAACCTGGTTGTACGAGATCCAGAGCTCTTCCAAGGTTTCAGACACCGCGTCCAAGTTCTCTATCTTTTTGATCAGGTTGCGTCCGAGGGACAGAATCTTGAGGTTGTCCATGCCGGACAAACTGCTGATCTTTTCAATGCCGTTGGTGGAGAGGGCCAAGTGCCTGCAGCAGGATTAAGCACAATTATGACTTGATTAAATAGTGAATAGGCCAAGGGCTGGTGTGGTGGTTGGGTTGCCAGGTGGATATGGTAAACAACAACATCTGCAGTTAAGTAGTCAATGCAGGAGCCTGGCAGCCATTGGCCAAGCAAGCACTGCTTTCCAACACACCATATGAAACGTCCCAGGCGTCAATGCATCCCGATGCGTCCCCACAAGCCAATAGTGCGTTGACTCTCCTTCGTGACAATTGTGGGCGCATGGGCCTGCCTCGACCCGCTACAATTACAGAGTATGCCTGGCCTTGCGAACACTTCAGGAGGTGTATGATGCACTCGGGCTTACTTGCAGGCCTTGAGTGTTGAGAGGGTGGCGTCCATCTTCTCGATGGAAGGAACAGAACCATTGAGTTCCACCTGTTCAAGCACAGGACAGTGGCTGTGATAAGCTTTGAAACACGTGGATGTCTGAAGCATCGCAAGCGGCCGGAATACAGACACGGTGATGCAGACGGTTTTGTTTTGCAAATGCTTGGCGATGAAATAATCCTAACCACTTCATGTGCCAGATTCTCGTCAGATCCAGCGTTTGGCACCAACGTGTGCTGAGAAAACACTAGAGGTTGTGTCGCTAGGTTGTGTGAATTTGATTTGCTAAGAAAAGATTCACCACTGCAGAGGGGTGTTGTGAGATAGCAGACATGCTTATGTGCATGGTGGAGGTGGCGATGTGATGATGTGAGTTTGGTTGTGGACTGAGAAGAGGTTGTGGGCGGCTGAATCAGATGATGCGGAGTGCTTGGTACACCATTCATTGCAGGTTGAGTTGTGTTGTAGCCTGCCCCCTGCTTTGTATGCTGTATTGTGTGCCTGGAAGCCACTTGGTTCAACATATGGCTTGCGAGCCAGCACCCCGGGCACTTGCGAGCATGGACTTTTGGGCATGGTCTGAGCATGGTCTGTTTCTTTCGCCCAACCTTCCATGGCTGTCCCCAACGTTCCATGTTCGCATACACTTGTGTTCAACTCGCACCGCCCTCGCCCGGCTTGGCACTGGCATGCATGGGTGCTGAATGGCATGACAGCTTTGCACACGCACCTTTTCTACCTCAGTGGCAATGACTCCCTTGCGCTCCTCAAACATTTTCAAGGCATCCTTGATAGTCAGGCCCTTGGCCATGGTGACCTGTCACACTGAGCCCTAAGTTTGCAGAGACGGTCGAGCTGTGCCCGTCTGAGGCGCTGTTTTGCAAGCCTGACTGGTCAATGAATGGTCTTGTAGTTTGCCGGCGATTTGCCGCTTGCTGTCCGCGTGCTTGCAGTCAAAAATGAGGGGGCGAAAGCAGGTGACTGCTGCGCGGAGAGGGTTCACGCGCTTGTTTGAGCGTACAGTGACTGCCTGGCGCTTACTACCGAGCGATTACTTCGGCAGTTTCTGTGCCGTACATTCAAATCTTTATCGTGTGTGGCCCCGCACCTGGCATGTCTTCTGACTTAGAGGCGTTCAGTCATTAGACTACAGATGTTAGCTCCATGTCCATCATGTGCATAGCTTGCGATGATGTGGCTGGCTAAGTTCAAATATCACTCGACAAGGACTCTGACTGACAGGATATGGAAGCAGCAGTGAGCCCAAGCATGCCGTACTGTAGTTCTGGCATGACTTGGAGTGGCAGGAGAAGGCAGTTGGCATGGGCGGCTGCAACAACATGACTGACGTTGACAATTGGACAGACTAGGCGACTGAGTCAGTGCAGGCAAGCTTTCCATGACTAACGCCTGGCAAAGTAGTGTCCGATCGCCATACATGCCATGCAGCAGATCTTGGTATGCGTGATGGATTACAGCAAGCCAAACAGGTGGGGTACAGATTGGCATGTCATAGCTTGTCCAGGCATGCTTGCATGGATGCCCCACATCACCATCCTGTGATAACCGGATTACAAGTCTGCAGGTGGCTTGAACAGTGTGCACGGCAAGCGAGCGCAGGCTGCAGAGAACAAAACCGCCTGCATGTGCTCCTGCTGTCATACACCATCAGGCCTAGACACGCCCTGATGCATATCATGCACACGCTCCACAACCCCATGCGTTGCGCGCTACATAAGAAAGCTTGCTGTTATCGGGCTATCAGCAAAACAAAGAGTCAGTGGCAGGTCGATTGCCTGCACTGCATACAAGCATGCGTTCGTCCTTCTGTTTCTGGAACGTCCTAAAAATGCCAGTCCACATGCCTTTGGGCAGTAGCCAGCGATTGCCCTCTAGGAACATTCCTTGCCATCTGTCATATCATCAGGGCAGTTTACTCTGGCTTGGACTTGATGGCTGTGAGGGCTGAGACGCTGACCCTGAGGGAAGGGCCCATGGTTGTGCACACGTACATGCTCTTCCAGTACACACCCTTGGATCCGGGAGGCTTGTTGGAATCAATGGACTCCTGCAGACAAGCACAGAAAAAACAACCATGAAGCCGTAGCATGTTAACTATGCGAAAAGCGAGTGTAGACAAGGAATGCTCTGGTTGAATGCCGGGATGATCAGATACTCTGACGACCACATACCAGCCAAGCCAAGGAACTACATACCAGCCAAGGACTGATTGTGACATGTATCGTGTAGAAAAGGTAAAACATGTCAAGACGAACACAAACTGATAGGACGCCATGCGGGCAGCAGAGCAAGGCGCCTGAACAGTGTTATGGTTTCGGGTGTTTGTTGTGATCTCGTTGGTCCTAGAGATGTGCATTCAGGCAGCCTGAATACAAACAAGGCCCATGAATGACTAGGTATGGCTGGCTGCCTGGATGTCGTGTTTAGGAATCCGGTGCTGGGGAGAAGGGCTGCAGGGGCTGATGACAGATGCATCTTTGCTTACTTCTGAGCACACTTCTGAACACATGAGAGCAGCGGAACTGCTCATTTTTGGCTGGGAAGTAGATTGGCATGGTGCCCAGTGCTACCATGGACTGTGCAGTGCATGCAACCAGCGCCCCGTGCTGACAAGAGTTTGTTGATGCTTGCTGCAAGAACCTTGAAGAAACAATATCTGCTGATAGCATGCCTGCACTGACTAGCATGCCCACTCTTGTCACGATTGAGGCCAACGTTTGAGACAGCACGTGATGGGTATATAATGGCCTGAGTGTTGCCCATCGTGCCCTGCCATACCTGGATGGCCTTGAGGTTTGCCAACAAGTCCTCCTCCTTGAAATCCGCGCGGCCAAAGAGAACGTGCACGTTGCCGCCCTTGTCCAAGCGGTACTCGACCTTGCCACCCTTGAACTCCTTGACGGTCTGCATGGCAGGTGGGTGGGTGTGGGTGTGGTTCAAAACATCACAAGGTTGAAAATATGCAGTAATGCAAAATTCAAGGAGTCTCAATACCTGCTTATTGCCAGCAGGCAAGTGAATGCATGCACGACTGTGCGACCATGCAGCAGATGCTCGGGACATCCAGACATCCACCCAAAGCCTACCATCAATGCACAGGGGCCGGAGGCCTAAGCCCAGGGCACATAGTGCATGTCCTTGTCTTGCATGTGTATGCTTGACACAACTATGATAGCACACAACAGTGTGGCGTATCAGTACCACTGCATCATCACAGCCAAAAGCTGCATCACAACCAAAGAAGCGCATCTGAGCGCTGTATGCGAGTCAGCCATGACACTCACCGTTGCCACTTCTGTAGTGACAGTGCCAGCCTTGGGGTTTGGCATGAGACCACGGGGACCAAGCATGCGACCCAGCTTGGCCACCTTGGGCATCATGTCGGGAGTGGCAATGAGCTTGTCGAACTCCATGAAGCCACCGTTGATCTTCTCAATCAGGTCATCCCCGCCAAACACATCTGCGCCTGCTGACTTGGCCGCTTCCAGGTTTGCACCCTGGGTCAGCACCGCCACACGCATCGCCTTGCCTGTGCCATTTGGCAGGGAAACTGTAGCGCGCAGCTGCTGGTCGGTGAACTTGGGGTCCAGGCCCATGCGGGCGTGCATCTCAATGCTCTCTGTAAATTTGGTGGATGCTGTGGACCGGGCAAGCTTAATGGCCTCCGCTGGCTCGAGCTCCACAGTGCGCGTCACCACCTTGGCCTGCATAGCCTTGAAGCGCTTTGAACGCTTCTTCTCCCGCTTGACGTTCTGCTGCGCAATGCGGGCTGCAAACTCGAGCTGTTCCTGCAGTTCTGCCTCCAACTCGGCCGATGCAGCGGCAGCCACCACGACACAGGGACGATGGTGTTGAGCGCACATTGGCATTGGGCGCACAGCCGCCTTAAAGGCACAGCTGGCTCCGCGCATGGCTGCGGGCTGCAGCATCATGCGGGTGTTCATGGTGTCTGGCCCTGATTCACGGAATGGGCACAACTACCACCTGAAACCAGCACGGGAGTTGGGCTGGGCAGAAGAGCAGACGCCACACGATCGGACATGGCCACACGTCTGCCGAAAAAGATGTCGGTTTCTGTTGCAAAGCAGTACACCGGCAAGCCCTTGCTGACAATTTAAGCTCAACGATTTGTGGGAACGTATTCTGTCTGCCACAGTAATACAACGTCCACCACCGCTTCAGCCAACATCAAGCTGCTCCATTTGGCTGCATGGGCGCATTTCCTGCACAGCCTCACCTGACAGGTTTTCCGTGGTGCTCTCCTAATCAGCGCAGCGGAAAATCCCGCCCTAAGATTCACCTGCCCATGCAATTCATGCGTGTTCATTCCCTTCATTCCCATGCACCTGCGCATTGTGTCCGTTCGGCATGGCATGGCAGATAGTCAGACCTGTGAGCTGAGTGTGCATCGATTCACGAGGTTATGGCATCACCGAGGCTTACCATCCTGGCAAGCACTCTGCCCGAGCTTTGCCACGGCACAGTTAGGCTGCCCATGTCAGTCTCTGCCTTCATGACTGCACTCGTGATCTGTCAATTGCTTTTTTATTTCTTAGTGGCGAGCAAGGCCAACCAGCTTTGAACAGAGAGGCAGACCTGGCAGCTTCGAGCACTGAGGGACGGATGGAGGACAAATGGAGTGCCTCCGACCAAAACCCACTGACGTTCACAGGCAACACTCTCCAGAAAAGAAGAAGTTTGACGGTACAATACCTGGTTAGCAAGTGCATACCAGAGAAAGGGTGGCATCAAGGACAAGCAACACACCACTCGCCTGCTGTCACAGCCCCTGTGTAGTCCCATGTGTGGGCTGCGCCACGTCATGGCTGCACGAGCGCCAGCAAGAGGCTGAGCTCTTCATCAAGAAGCACAGCTCCCTTGGTACCCTCCGCCTCTCAGCAACACCACAGCAGCGCTGGGAGGTGTTGCCGCGAGTTGGGATGTGCGAAGATCGTCTGGTACCCTAAATGCCCATTCAGATCAGCGTGTTTGCAATGTTCGTTTGGGAGTTGGCATGTTAGGAACGTGCGTGCTGAGTAGCAATGCTTCGTTTGTGAAGGGTAAACTGACCTTCTAGGTTATCAGTGTGTGACAGTATTAAACAGATGACCTTGGTGCACGCGTCTGCTTGATGCAACTTCCAGCCAATGGGACAGTATGTATGCGAGAGTATGTGCTTTGATGGTGCTGCAAAACGTGACTAGCGTCACACATAGTATGTCTGACACGGACGCTCCACCAGCCAGAGTTGGCTCATTACAGAATAAAAGGTTACCCAGTCACGGCATCAAATCGTTTGGGACAGGTGGCCACACATGCGGTTCCAGTCTCAGACGCAAAAACTGTCCCAGGCCTGGCAATTTGCTTTTGTTTGGATACGCGAGTGGCTTGAATACAGATATGGCTTAAGTACAGAAGGGTGTTGACCATCAGGCATCACACTTTGCTTTGATGACTAGGCGATCTCACAACAACAGCGCGGTCAAAGGAAACAAGCACCCAGTGCAAGACAGCTCTAACCATGCACAAATCAAGTCAACGACAGGTCAAAGCTTGCCAAACTAAACTAGCGGTCCATGGACTTGCATCGCCTGCATGGACTCTCTTCATGCAATCTTGCATGCTGTCATGGCTTGCCTGGACTCATCTCGTGGCTCGCATCGCATGGACTCTTAACATGGCACGCATGGACTTTTGTCTTGGCTCGCATGGACTCTTCGCATGGCTCGCAACGCGTGGACGCTTTGCATGGCATGCATGGGCACCTTGCTTGTGGCGCTTGGACTTACCCGCTTTGCATGCACGTTCTGTGCTCTGTTCCTGTTTTTCGTGGCTGATTGCCTTTCTTTCTGCCTTGTTCGTTCCTGCCTTTTCTGCCTTTGGGCTTATTTCTGCCTTTGCTCCTGCCGTTGTTCTCCTTTCTTGCTCAGGGTAGGTCAGGGCGGTACACAACCCGTCCCGTGTCCTTTGACGGCTTCCCTGATGTAAAGCTAGCTCAAGGTCCAGTAGCACTTCTGGGCCAGGGTAACCACACGTTAAGACCAACCAATCAACTTAGCTCAGCTCAGCACTACCAGGAACGTGCAAGGTTGGCCATGACAGCAATACAATGGCAATACAATCGCATGGTGGTCAGAATCTCAAAAGCTTTGCGCAGTTCGAGGACAATCATGTACAGTCAGCATAGCATTCACGACCATCATGGAAAAACAATCACGCCAGGCGCGTGCATTGATCAAGCCAATCAACACACATTCACCTCACCATTGCATGTGGCACGGAAGGGATCAGCCTGCGGTCTCTGATTGGCGCTGCTTCCCTGGGCGCTGCCTCCCATTAGTAACACCAAGAAAAGCTAAAGTTTGGATTCAGGCAACGGCAGGAGGTTCAGCTGCTTGTCCTTTGGACTATCAAATGGACGAGCATGTAGTGCCTGATATCAGGAGACGGAAATGGCGATTTGTTGCTACAAGGAACAACCAGATTGAAGAGGAATTGCCTGGAGTTTCAGAAGTGACGCGACAAATTACATGGAGGAGTCAGGACATAGAATTGACTGACTAGAGCAGAGAGAATGCCGACTAGATAAAGAGAAATTCGACATGTACGGAGCACATTTAGAAAGCCACGTCAAGTCAGACTGCGAAATCAGATAGAGAATGCACAGACATAGCGCGAATGCAATATAACGACGGTGCCAGTCCCGTTGCACAGAAAGTTACACTCCGGATACAACAAGTGTGGAGCACGTCAGCACGGGCAGGGATTCTAAGACAGCCTGCAAGGGCTGGCCATGCTGGCATGGCAGCCCATACCAAGAGCCATGCAGCAGGTTCAAACCTCGTCTAAGTGTCACAACTTGAATGAAGTGCCAAACTCAGACCCTGCCTGGCAAGCTCTACTTGGGCTGGCATGCAAGGCAGCAAGTGACATGTCAAAAAAAACTGAGTAGAGTATTACAAGGAGGGAGTGCACACCATGAAGCACGTCCAACGCAAATAACAACTACTTACGCAAATTGCAAAAATTTCTCCTAGTAAAGGGGAATCTGACCGTGTCAGCAAGGGGTGGTGAGGCCCT